>CAXHTJ010000001.1:46064201-46332469 GCA_964019445.1 Populus tremula
TGCGGATCGTAGTTTTTATTTATCCACTTGGTGTGATAGAAGATGTCCTAGTCAAGATTAACAGTTTGGTTATTCCATGTGATTTTTATATTCTTGATGGAAACATGATTCTTGTAATTCTTCAAACAACACTCCTATATTGTTTGGGAGACCATTCTTGAAAACTACCAATACAAAGATTGATTTTATGTTTGGGGTATTGATTTTATGGGTCCATTTCCTTCTTCTTTTGGCAATCTTTATATCCTTCTTGCTGTTGATTATGTGTCCAAATGGATTGAGGCAAAAGCCACACGAACTAACGATGCTAAGGTTGTTTTAGATTTTATCAGGACTCATATATTTGACAGGTTTGGAATCCCTAAAGCTATCATTAGTGATCGTGGTACACTCATTTTTGCAATCGTTCAATGGAAGCATTGTTACGCAAATATCATGTGACTCATCGGACTTCCACAGCATACCATCCTCAAACAAATGGCCAAGCTGAAATTTCAAATCGAGAAATCAAGTCCATTTTGGAGAAGACAGTGCAACCTAACCGGCGAGATTGGAGTCTACGACTTGGTGATGCACTTTGGGCTTATCGGACTGCTTACAAATCACCTATAGGAATGTCACCTTATAGGATGATTTATGGAAAACATGTCATCTACCGGTGGAGCTTGAACACAAAGCTTTTGGGCCATTAAAAATGTAACATGGATTATGATGCTGCTGGGATTGCAAGAAAGTTGCAATTGCAAGAGTTGGAAGAGATTCGAAATGATGCTTATGAGAATGCAAGGATTTACAAAGAAAAGACTAAGAGTCTCCATGACCGAATGATTTAAAGAAAAGAATTTAATGTTGGAGACAAAGTCCTTCTTTATCATTCGCGTTTGAAACTTTTTCCTGGAAAGTTGCGCTCGTTGGATTGGACCCTTTGTTGTTTCTAATGTTTTTCCTTATGGTGCAGTTGAAATTACAAGTTTAGAAACCAACAAAGTACTCAAGGTAAATGGGCATCGTTTGAAACCTTTCTATGAAGGTTGGATACAGAACTCACCGCTTCTGTAGAGTTAGCTGAACCAATCTATGAAGAATGAGCATGCACATGTCAAGCCAATGACATAAAACAAAAGCGCTTACTGGGAGGCAACCCAGCACAAAAAGAAAAAAAATCAGATTTGCTTTCTTTTTCGTTATCTTTTATTTTTTGCATTTTATTTCTGTCATTCTCTTATATTCCTTTTCTTTTATTTCAACATTGAGGACAATGTTGTGTTTAAAGTGCGGGGGTATAAGAGAATTTTGGTTTTCTTTGTTATTTTTTTTTAAAAAAAATCTATGTTATCTTTTTGAAGTCCCATTGGTTTATGAGAATATGAGTATTATGTATGAGAATTAATTGAGATAGATGAAGATATAAATTGAATGAATGAGTGTGCATGCATGTTTTAACGTTTAGTTGGTTTGGGGATTGACTTTGAAAATATATCGTGTTTACTTTATAGTGTTATACCAATGCAAGCTTTTGAGCCTTCAACATTATATTCTTTTATTGTGCATTTTGTCAATGATATGTATCTCTAGAACTATCATGTTGAGATTACATTCACATTACATATATACATGAAGATGATAAAGGCATTAGGAATGTTAACCACTTTAGCCAAAAAGCCAACCTAAAGCATATTATCCTTAGTAAGCCCCTTTTGAGCTTGTTTATTTTTCTTTTTTATCCATGTATAAGCCTTAACTTTATATATGTTTTCCTTTCCCCTGGCCAAGGATTAGTAGAGCATATACTTGTGATATCTTATGGAATTATGGTTGGAAATTATGAAAAGAAAGAAGTGATGCTTGATGAAAATATGGGCAAGTTGCCAAAGGTGAAAAAAAAAAAAAAAAGAAAAGAGAAAAAAAGAAAAAAGTGTTCCTTTATGTTCTTAAGATTTTATGTTGAAAGAGCTTGAAATCAAAAAAGTTAAGCATTGGTGATTAAAGATGGAAAATTTATGTGCTTTGATGGAATATCTTGTTTGAAATATCATTTTTTAGAATGCTCTACTTTCTTTGGTTTGAACCTTTCTTTTACTCTCTTTTCACCTTAACCTTCCTTACCTTACCTTAGCCCCATTACAACGGAAATAAGACCTTTTGATTCATGCATTGCTTGTAATATGTTAGTAATGGAGATGAGATTGAAGAGCAAGCTTATGGTAGAACATATTCATTGATTGAATTTGAGAGATTTAAACACATAAGCCCTAAACACGTGAGTGTTGGAGTGTATATCAATGAGAGGACCTATCACTTTGGCATGGCATAGATTTCATTTAAATCCCGACAATTAATTGAGTTTTGAAGTTTGCATGTAAATAAATTCATGAAAATTTAACTATCTTATCCTTCTTATTGTGTTCTTGTTTATAATGCATATATTCTTGGATATTGATGGGAGATTAGGAGATTGTCATAATTATTTTTTAATTTGATTTTATATATCCTTTCTCGAGGACGAGCAAGAGCTAAGTGTGGGGGTATTTGATGCAACCATATTATTCGATAGTTTCACCCACATTTAACTAGTGTTTTGCCTATGTTTATATATAAAATGCCTTGATATTCTTTGTTTTATGTTTTGAAGGCACTTTTGGATGAAAGATGCAAAAAGGAGTAAATTGGAGGTAATTGGCAGTTTTGACGTTCAATCGATGTTTTGTGCAGAGCGTGAGTTCTAGAGGTCGAAATGAAGTGATTCCAATGGCACTAAAAATATAACATCCATACCTTTCTAGAAATTTAATGCAAGAAAAATAAAAAGAGAAAGATCATGGAAATCACATCCTTCAAAGTCAAATCTCACATTTTGCCAATATTCACCTTTGGCCATTCAAAATTAAATAGATGGCGCTTCAGAAGTCCAATTGATGCAAACACAATTTTTTTGGATTCCTGACTTAAAGTCCTATTAATGCTCCAAAGTTCAGAAAAAAACAATGTCATATGAGGCAGATATTAATTTGAAAAGATGACAGCTGAATTCTGCCAGCAAATAGGTTTCGTGAAGGAACATGTCTAAATTATGTTTCGAAGCATCTAAATCAGTGTCCAAGTTTTTATTTCAGCAATTTATCTCGTCTATGTCAAAGATTGAAGATTTAATGCAAATCTATTTCTTCTTTTTAGGAAAATAGTTATTGAAGTAATAAGAAATTGCTAACATTAGAACTGGAACCAACTATACTCATCAAAGTTATAAGAAATTGTCTTATCTTTCTAGGTAAAAAAAAATTGAGGTCATTTGGATTTTTAGAGCTTGAGATATGGGCTGAACATTGCATTTATGTAATATGCCTGCATTTAAGATGAACATTTACCATAAATTAAAGGTATCTTATATTATTAGCTATGTTATTATAAAGCATGCTTTAGTTAAGGAGTTATTGCTACTTCAAGTGCAAAATGATGATATAAAACCATGGTAAAAATGCACTTTTAAGTACTAATCACACCCCCTAACCAACTTATTACTAGTCCCTAGTAATCAAACCGTTAAAATAGAAAAAGTAATTTGCAGATTCCACAAAGCAAGGCATTTATCATTCAACTTCCATTAATTTATCTAGTTAAACAAACTCTCATTAAATTCATATATCTGCTCAATACCTCTTAAACAAGATATTAATAAACCTTCATTTTGTGCTCAATATATCAACACATAGTTATGGGGCTTTACTTGGAAGAAAACAAAAAAAAAAAAATTCTAATGTTTAAAGTTAACTTCCTTGGATTAGGATTATTATCTTTTTCTTATTTTCTTCTTTTTGTTTTTAAATATATATACATATAACTTAAAACATAATGCATCTTTAACCCATGTAACGAACTTTCGGCTAATGACTCCAAGACCAGTTGGTCTTCGGGCATTAGGTGTTGAGACACCCCTACAAGCTTAGTAACTCGGGTTGCAGGTACTGATATGTAGATAGTGCAATGTTCGATTCCCTTAAGCTTTTCTCCTCATCTCATGTAACAAGCGTTGAGCCAATAGCCAACACCTCTTTGGACTTAATTGCTTAGGTTAGGGAGGCTACGAAACCAAACTTATCTATGTTTTTATTATCATTTTTTTTTTTGCAAATCATATACTATCCCTTTCCCTTAGTTGTTACCTTTAACAAAAAAACATAAATAATGTAATAATCCAATGTGCAACCCATAATCATATGTTAAAGTGTGTGTGTGAAAATGAAGATTTAAGAATACTTGTTAAATGAGTATATGAGCAGAATCAAGTGATAACAATACGAGAGTTTGTAAACTTGAATATTTCAAGAAGTATTTTGATAGACCTTGTTAAAAATGTTTACTAAGATGCGTCTCAAGAGTTTTTTGCAAATAGTTTATGAAATAGAAAACACAGTTAATTTTTTTTTTTTTTTGTGAAAATATATCAACTACTACCCTTTCCTCCCAACCAAAAGGAGACATTGTTCTCATTGTCCTAAAGTAGAAAGATAGAGTATAGAAGACATCACATGAAATATCGAACACTGACAAACCTGAAACATACTTAAACAAATATAAGAAACAACAACACAATAATAACAACAATTTTGCAAATAGTTTATGAAATAGAAAACATAGTTAGTTTTTTTTTTGTTAAAATATATCAACTACTACCCTTTCCCCCAACCAAAATGAGACATAGTCCTCAATGTCCTAAGGTAGAAAGATAGAGTATAGAAAACATCACCTGAAATAGCAAACACTAACAAACCTGAAACACACTTAAAAAAATATAAGAAACAACAAAACAAAATAATAAAACCAAAAGACATAAAGTTTTTATAAACAAAGACTCAAATCCAATCTAAGCTTTTTACGGCTTTCCTTAGTTGACCAATTTATGTGACTCATGGAGGGATCAATTACAGGGATGAAAGATTGTAGTTGGTCAATCTATTGTTCAGCAGTAGCAACAGAGATTATGATTTGTTATGCCGAAGACGTTAGAAATTCCTGTTCCACGACATGATCAAGAAAAGACAACAACTTATCATAAAAACCATTAACATTTAACAGACCTATAGGTTTATGGTGAATGTGCAGTTGGGCCTAAGAGGAAATATGAAAGCTCTTCCAATGTGCCCAGACCACCTGGTAAGGCAATGAAGGCATCAACGTGTTTAAACATTGTATTTATTCAATCAGACATTGTGGAGACCTGTAGTTCTTCTTCAATTGTTTTTCCAATGATGTCCCTTTGTGCTAAAGCTTTGGGGACAACCCCCAAAACTTGACTACCTCCTAAAAATGCAATTATTGACACACCCCCTCCATTAACCCAAGGTTGCCTCCCCCATACATTAAATGAATCTTTTGCTCAGTTAGTACATGACCAAGATAATTTGCTGATTCTAAAATCTCTTTTTCTTTCGCAGAACTGGATCAACCAAACACACAAATATTTCTTATGTGATGACTTGAGGAACTTGTCATTTTTACACACTTCTATATTTGATGAATGTATGGGTTGAGTAGAAATGAAGGGAAGGAAGAGAAGAATTTATAGATGAGAAATTGAAAATGCAATCATACCACATATATGTAGGCCAACTAGAGTCTCACACACATTCTTTCTTTCTCTCTTTATTTATTTATTTATTTATTTTTAAAAAGCATGTGTATGTACAAGTAGTTGTGATTGAGGCTCACCTCTTCCCTTGGTTTTACGTCCAAAAACGACTTAAACGCCCTCTATAGGTCGGTGATAGGCTTCACATCTAGTTTTCTTAAAAACTGACAAACAGGGTCTTTCTTAGTCAGATTCCCAAGACTATGTCGAGCATGTTATTTATGAAAATGGGGTTATAAGTCATGAAATGTATAATGCATATCTCCATCAAGATACGTCTCAAAAGTCAATTGAAGATTATCTAATGATTCCTTATGTTTTGAAATAAATCCTAACTTTTGACAATTTTCACAAGCTTTGCAGAACACATGTGTGTCTTTGAACATGGTGGGCCAATTAAATCCACATTGTAATATTTTTGCAGTTGTCTTTTTTGACGAGAAATGACTCCTACATGCCTCAGAATGATAAAATTTAATGACACTACCTGCCTCATTATCGGGAATGCATTTTTGAAATATTTGATCAGGATAATATTTGAATAAGTACGGGTCATCCCAACAAAAGTTTTGCACGTCACTCAAAAACATTCTTTTATCTTCAGTGAGCTGGCAAAAATCATGAATCAAGAAAATTGATATTTTTAGCAAACTAAGGCATTGAACTAAAAGAAAGTAAGGATCCGTTAGGAAAGTAATCATCGATTGATGTGATGTCGGATGTCAAATCTGTTGTCACTCTTGACAAAAGATCTGCATCAACATTTTCGGTGTCTTTTTCACCCGTGATTTCTTTCCAAGAATAAATCATTTGCAAATCTTAAGATTCATCAAACTTAGTTTTACTCAAAGTAGATTCAAGTTGATCATGAACTAATTCTTCTATAAAATGTACTTCTTGTAAATCATTATCATCCCCAGGTTACTTGCAGATGTTGAAAATATTCATCTTCAATGTCATGTTTCCAAATGATAGCTTCATCAGTCCATTCCTACAATTAATTAATGCATTAAAAGTTGCAAGAAATGGACATCCTAAAATAATAGGAAATGAATTACATGCTTCAATAGGTTGTGTGTCCAAGATAATAAAATCCACAAGATAAATGAATTTATCGACTTGTACTAACACATCCTCAATTATTCCTCTAGGCACTTTTACAGATCTATCGGCAAGTAAAAGAGTTATAGAAGTTGGTTTTAACTCACCTAGATTGAGACTCTGCAAAACTGAATATGAAAGTAAATTCACACTAGCTCCAAGATCAAGTAACGCTCTTTCAATTTTATGTTCTCCAATAAAGCAAGAAATTGTATGACAACCGAGGTCTTTATATTTCAAAGCATTATTATTCTGAAAAATGACACTTACTTGTTCGGCTAAAAAGGCTATCTTTTTCACATCCAATTTTCTCTTCACAATGCATAGATCTTTCAAAAATTTAGCATATGAAGAAACCTGTTTAATAGCATCCAACAAAGGTATATTGATCCTTGTTTGAAAGTTTCAAAGATTTCAGAGTTGTGATTGACTTTCTTTTGTTTGGTCATGGCATGAGGAAATGGAAGTGCTGGCGGGGAATCAGTCTTTTCTTTACAATGTTCAGATTCAACCCCTTCCTTACCCTTAGAGATTGACTCATCATCATTCTCACAAGGTTCAAGAGTGGGTTTTTCAGTAACCTTACCACTACAAAGAGTATTGATTGATTTGACTTGATCCATGTGTTGGCTTCTAGAACTACTTGCATTTGCATTGTATTGCTTCTAGTGTAACCTTTTCACCTTGACATAATAAACTTAGCTAAACATAATGAAGAAGAGAAACATAAATAAGATACAAGTTAACTAAGTAAAGGAAATGAAATGAAAAGCATAAACAAGATATTAATGAAAGCAAAACTTAAGAATTACAAAAAATATAAAGAGAGAGAGCAAGAGTAAGTTCTTGATCTGAATAACCAACCTCCTAAATGCATGGCAAATACCTCCTTTTATAGGCCAAAATTTGAAACTATTGATTTGATGACTAATTGTTGAGTGGGTGACCAACTCTTGACTTAGTGAAAATCCTTATCTTCTTGTCTGAACAAAATGTCATTGCTAACATCAGAACTGGAACCAACTGTACGCATGAAAGTTATAGGAAATTGAGGTCATTTGAACTTCTAGAACTCGAGATATGGGCTGAACATTGAACAATGTCTGGGCTATAGGACAGATTTGGACTTCTCTGTTGTTGCTATAATTTGGACTTGAAAACAACCTTTTTAGATCTTGGACTCCACATGAAAGTTATAGGCCTATGTCTTACCTTTCCATCCATATAAAGCAGATATAAATTCGAGATCTACAGCTCTAGATGTGACCTAATTACCGAACAGTGTTCCGGTTTGGACTACACCAACATCTCTTTTCTAAGTTTGGCCCTCTCTTTGTCCTTTCAATTTCAGTACTTAAACTCATCAATCAATCCTTTCATTTATGTGATAGACCTGTATTTAAGATGAACATTTACCATAAATTAAATATAAAATGATGATATAAAACCTTGGTAAAAATGCACTTTTAAGGAGTTATTGATACTTCAAGTGCAAAATGATTATATAAAACCTTGGTAAAAATGCACTTTTAAGTACTAATCAACAGCCAACACACTAGCATTCGCCGCGGACAATACAATTCGATAGTGAGCACCTGATTCACTGTGGACAACACAAATTTAGCAGTGAAAACCTGATTTGCTGTGGACAACATAATTTGGCAGTGAAACCTGTTTTGTTGCGGACAACATAATTTGACAGCAAAAACCTGTGGACAACACAATTTGGCAGCGAAATTCGCTACGGACAACACAATTCGGCAGCGAAATTTGCTACAAACAACACAATTCAGCAGGGAAAACTTATTTAGCTGCAGACAACACAAATTTGGCAGTGAACACCTGAATCATTCAGCAAACGCCCGATTCATTACAGACAACCAAATTCAACAGCGAACACGCTGTCGACAATACAATTTGTTCTTTGGATCCAGCAGAATCATACAATTTTAGCATGGAAACACATGCAAATTTAATTCCAGCATATACTTTGTCATTAGATTCCTATTTTGACCGTAGCATGTTTTCAAGGCTACAAACACACGTTCTTTTGCACTTAACATCCACCAGCACATTTTCATACAAGTTCTTCAACCACATATGCAAAATTCATGACATTAACACATTTATAATTATGTTTCGGTTTCACATAATTAAGCAACTCTAACAAGATCACCATCTTTGAATTTTATCCTTTTAATCTATGTTTTGTCCAGCCCTCACCATGGTCGGCCACCTCTCTAGGTTCCCCATTCACCCCCGTTTTCATCCCTCATCCTTGTCTAGTTTTACTTAACAGTTGGTGTGAGAATCTTAGGCTATTTACTTTAGGTTTTCTTCTCCCCTTTCATTCCTAAAGGCCCAAGAACAAGTGGAGGAGTAGTATATAGGCTCCTCTTTCTCCTAGGTTTTTTGTTTTGTCTACTTCTTCGTACACACTTCTCACTCCACACTCATGGAAAGTGGCATGTTGGCTGATTGGGTTCAGTTTTTTACTTGGAGGAGGTGATTAGTACTTAAAAGTGCATGTTTATCAAGGTTTTATATCATCATTTTGCACTTGAAGTATCAATAACTCCTTAGCTAAAGCATGTTTTATAATAACAAGTTTGATACTATAAGATACCTTAATTTATGGTAAATGCTCATCTTAAATGCAGGACTATCACATAAATAAAAGGATTGATTGATGAGTTCAAGCATTGAAAGTGAAAGGACAAAGAAATGGCCAAACTTAGAAAAGAGATGATGGTGCAGTCCAAACCGGAACATTGCTTGGTAATTGGATCATATCTGGAGCTCTAGATCTCGGATTTAGGTCTATTTTATATGGATGGAAAGGTAAAACATAGGCCTACAACTTTCATTTGGACACCAAGATCTAAGAAGGCCGTTTTCAAGTCCAAATTATAGGAACAACGAAGAAGTCCGAAGCTGTCCTGCAGCCCAGATACTATTTAGTGTTCAGCCCATATCTTGAGTTCTAGAAGTCCAAATAACGTCATCTTTTTTTTGTTGGAAAGCTGAGACAATTTCCTAGAACATTCCTGAGGATTCTAGGCAAGTTATGTTGTTAGCAATGACATCTTGTTCAGACAAGAAGATAAGGATTGTCACCAAGTCAAGATGTGGCCACCCACTAATCAATTAGTCAACAAATCAATAGTTCCAAATTTTGGCCTATAAAAGGAGGCACTTACCATGTATTGGGGCATCTTGGTTTCCAGATCAAGATCATGCTCTTGCTTTCTCTCTTTGTAGTGCTTATGTTTTGCTTTCATTAATATCAAGTTTATGCACTTCATTTCCTTTCCTTTATTTAGTTAACTTCTTTCTCATTTATGTTCTTATCTTGTTCATTTATGTTTCTTTCTTTCATTATGTCTAGCTAAGTTAATTATGTCAAGGTGAAAAGGGTACACTAATGGTGTAAGAATAAGTATAATATAAACTTAACATGGACCTTAATGTTGGATACTAACATGTTTTATATTTGTTATCTTGTTCACTTTTAATACTTTGCTTGTTAAATGGTTAATCTAGATTTATGTTGTATAACACTTGGTACAACAAATACTTGGCACTTTCATAGCCCATACTGTATGGTATAACCGACACCTGAGCTATGAAAGGAACTTAATTTGTTGTTAACATAAGTTATAATCATGAATGCCTGCCAACATTTACAAGTATTAGCTTTATTCGAATAAGATAACAAATGTAATCATGTTAACAATTTATAATCTGATTGGAACCTCCTTCATGTGTGGTTTCCAATTGAGTAATAAGAGTTTATACTATACTTGTTTGAAATACCATTAGTGGATCCTCTAACCTTGACGTTTGTTTTTATCATTGTTTAATCCTTACATCAACCTTATGACACGACCAAAAGCTTGATGTCTTCTCCCAAGTGCAGGAGTGTCGAAGTAATAAATAACCCGGCAAGAATGGGGTCGAACCACAGAGAGGTTAATTGTATAAATTATAAATACAAAGACAACAATAATAACAACAATAATAACAATAATAGTAATAATAATAATAATAATAAAGAGAGCTTTGAGATGTAAAGTTGATGTAAGGATTAAACAACGATAAAAACAAATGTCAAGGTTAGAGGATCCACTAATGGTACTTCAAACAAGTATAATATAAACTCTTATTACTCAATAGGAAACCACACATAAAGGAGGTTCCAATCAGATTATAAATTGTTAACATGATTACATTAGTTATCTTATTCGAATAAAGCTAATACTTGTAAATGTTGGCAGGCATTCATGATTATAACTTATGTTAACAACAAATCAAGTTCCTTTCATAGCTCAGGTGTCGGTTATACCATACAGTATGGGTTATGAAAGTGCCAAGTATTTGTTATACCAAGTGTTATACAACATAAATCTAGATTAACCATTTAACAAGCAAAGTATTAAAAGTGAACAAGATAACAAATATAAAACATGTTAGTATCCAACGTTAAGGTCCGTTAAGTTTATATTATACTTATTCTTACACCATTAGTGTACCCTTTTCACCTTGACATAATTAACTTAGCTAAACATAATGAAAGAAAGAAACATAAATGAACAAGATAAGAACATAAATGAGAAAGAAGTTAACTAAGTAAAGGAAAGGAAATGAAGTGCATAAACTTGATATTAATGAAAGCAAAACATAAGCAATACAAAGAGAGAAAGCAATAGCATGATCTTGATCTGGAAACCAAGATGCCTCAATACATGGTAAGTGCCTCCTTTTATAGGCCAAAATTTGGAACTATTGATTTGTTGACTAATTGATGAGTGGGTGGCCATATCTTGACTTGATAACAATCCTTATCTTCTTGTCTGAACAAGAAGTCATTGCTAACATCATAATTTGCCCAGAATCCTCAGGAATGTTCTAGGAAATTGTCTCAGCTTTCCAACAAAAAAAAGATGAGGTCATTTGGATTTCTAGAACTCAAGATATGGGCTGAACACTAAATAGTGTCTGGGCTGCAGGACAGCTTCGGACTTCTTCGTTGTTCCTATAATTTGGACTTGAAAACGGCCTTCTTAGATCTTGGTGTCCAAATGAAAGTTGTAGGCCTATGTTTTACCTTTCCATCCATATAAAATGGACCTAAATCCGAGATCTAGAGCTCCAGATATGATCCAATTACCGAGCACTGTTCCGGTTTGGACTGCACCGACATCTCTTTTCTAAGTTTGGCCATCTCTTTGTCCTTTAACTTTCAATGCATAAACTCATCAATCAATCCTTTTATTTATGTGATAGTCCTGCATTTAAAATGAGCATTTACCATAAATTAAGGTATCTTATAATATCAAACTTGTTATTATAAAACATGCTTTGTTAAGGAGTTATTGATACTTCAAGTGCAAAATGATGATATAAAACCTTGATAAACATGCACTTTTAATACTAATCACCTTACCTCTCAAAGCTCTCTTTATTACTATTGTTATATTATTATTATTATTATTATTATTACATTTGTTTATATATATATATATCTCTTTGATCTTTTCATAAACAGTATATAGGCTGGAAACCTGTGACCCGATCTTTAGATCATTCTCAGGTATAACAACGCCACGTACTGAGTATTATTATTGTTGTTGTTGTTGTTGTTGTTGTCTTGTTATTTATAATTTATACAATTAACCTCTCTGTGGTTCGACCCCGGTCTTGCCGGGTTATTTATTACTTCGACACTCCTGCACTTGGGAGAAGACATCAAGCTTTTGGTCGTGTCAAGTTTTTGGCGCCGTTGCCGGGGGGTAAATTCTTGTATAAATTATAATATTTAATTTATTTTCTCTTTTCACTTTTCATTTTATTAACTTTTGTTTCCTTTTTCTTCTTCTTTTTTTTCTTCTTTTATTCTCTTCTTACACGTGCATGAGAGTTTGGTCACGTACATTAAGTGGTAGACTTTGTAGGGTATCCTCATCATTTTCAGAAAATATGGCCGAAGAAGATAATCAATCACTTCATAATGAGAATAATGAGAATAACCGTATGAGAACACTTAGAGACCACATGAATCCCACAAGAACAAGTGCACCCTCATGCATAGTTTTCCCTCCTGATGCATCTCATTTTAATTTTAAGCCAGGCATTATTCAACTTTTACCATCTTTTCATGGCTTAGACTTAGAAAATCCATACTTGCATTTAAGGGAATTTGAGGAGGTCTGTAATACCTATAATGACTCAAATTGTAGCATGAACACCATTCGATTAAAGCTTTTTCCTTTTTCATTAAAAGATAAAGCTAAAACATGGCTACAAAATTTGAGACCAGGATCCATTCGTGCTTGGGATGATATGCAACAACAATTTTTAAAGAAGTTTTTTCCATCTCACAGAACAAACTCTTTCAAAAGACAAATCATCACTTTCACTCAAAAGCCAGGAGAAACATTTTACCAATGTTGGGATAGGTATCGAGATTTGCTTAATACTTGCCCACATCATGGTTTTGAAACATGGAGATTGGTTTCACATTTTTATGAAGGTTTAACACCTAGAGATAGGCAAATGGTTGAATTGATGTGCAATGGAACCTTTGAAGATAAAGACCCTAATGAAGCAATGGAGTACCTAGACTTGCTAGCCGAAAATGCTCAAAATTGGGACACCACAGGTACTTATGAGGCACCAAGTAAAACTCAACCTCATACATCTAGTGGAGGTATGCACAACCTTAGGGAAGATCATGACCTCCAAGCCAAGTTTGCATCTTTAGCTAGAAAAGTCGAGGCACTAGAATTGAAAAAGAGTGGTCAATTAAAATCTGTTCAAGACATTGTGTGTCAAATCTGTGAAACAAGGAACATCAACAATGATTGTCCAACTTTGCCTTCTTTCAAGGAATGCCTCCATGAACAAGCCCATGCTTTAAACAGTTTCCAAAGGCCCAACCATAACCCATACTCACAAACTATAACCCTGGTTGGAGAAATCACCCAAATTTCAGTTGGAAGAGTGATAGCAACAATGCACAAACTTCACAGCCACCGTTTCAAGCACACCATAATTTCCAAAATTCTCATGGATATGCACCTCCTTATGCTCCACCTCCTAGAAGAAATTTGAGGAAACATTGCATGCATTCATTGAAAAGCAGGAGACAATCAACACTCAACTTGCTCAAAGCATGACAGATTTTAAAGATGCTCTTGCAAAATTAACATCTGCTCTCAGTTTCCAAGAGAAAGGTAAGTTTCCTTCTCAACCACAGCAAAATCCAAAGGGGCAATACAATGCAAATGCAAGTGTTCTGGAAGCCAACACATGGATCAAGTCAAATCAGTCATCACTCTTCGTAGTGGTAAGGTTATTGAAAAACCCATTCTTGAACCTTGTGAGAAAGATGATGAGTCTATCTCTGAGGGTAAGGAAGGGGTTGAACCTGAACATTGCAAAGAAAAGGCTGATTCCCCGCCAGCACTTCCATTTCCTCATGCCATGACCAAACAAAGGAAAGTCAATCACAACTCTGAAATCTTTGAAATTTTCAAACAGGTAAGGATCAATATACCTTTGTTGGATGCTATTAAACAGGTTCCTTCCTATGCTAAATTTTTGAAAGATCTGTGCACTGTGAAGAGAAAACTGAATGTGAAAAAGAAAGCCTTTTTAGCCGAACAAGTAAGTGCCATTCTTCAGAACAATAATGCTTTGAAATATAAAGACCCTGGTTGTCCTACAATTTCTTGCTTTATTGGAGAACATAAAATTGAAAGAGCCTTACTTGATCTTGGAGCTAGTGTGAATTTACTTCCATATTCAGTTTTTCAAAGTCTCAATCTAGGTGAGTTAAAACCAACTCTGTAACTCTTTTACTTGCCGATAGATCTGTAAAAGTGCCTAGAGGAATAATTGAAGATGTGTTAGTACAAGTCGATAAATTCATTTATCCTGTGGATTTTATTGTCTTGGACACGCAACCTGTTGAAGCATGTAATTCATTTCCTATTATTTTAGGACGTCCGTTTCTTGCAACTTCTAATGCATTGATTAATTGTAGGAATGGACTGATGAAGCTATCATTTGGAAACATGACATTGGAGATGAATATTTTCAACATTTGCAAGCAGCCCGGAGATGATAATGATTTACAAGAAGTAGATCTTATTGAAGAATTAGTTCATGATCAACTTGAATCTACTTTGAGTAAAATTGAGTTGGATAAATCTGAAGATTTGAAAATGATTTATTCTCAGGAAGAAATCACGGATGAAAAAGGCAAAAATATTGATGCCGATCTTTTGTCAAGAGTGACAACAGATTTGACATCTGACATCCCACCAATCGATGCTTACTCTCCTGACGAATCCTTACTTTCTCTTGTTCAATGCCTTGGTTGCTAAAAATATCAATTTTCTTGCAACAGGAGATTTGCCAGCTCACTGGAGTACGAAGACAAAGGAAAGTTTTTGAACGAAGGAAGAACTTTTATTTGGATGACCCTTACTTATTCAAAAATTGTCCTGATCAATTATTTCAAAAATGCATTCCCGACAATGAGGTAAGTGTGTCATTAAACTTTGTCATTCTGAGCATGTGGGAGTCATTTCTCAAAAAGACGATTGCAAAAATCTTACAATGGATTTATTGGCCCACCATGTTCAAGGACACACATGCATTCTGCAAAACTTGTGAAAATTGTCAAAAAGTTGATACTGGTCAAAAAGTTTTGCTTATAATTCTCGACTCCATTTATTTCCTGAAAAAAAGATCAAATGGAGCGGTCCATTTATTTTGAAACATGTGTATCCTTATGGGGCCCTTGATATTGAGAATCCAAAGAATGACAATGTTTTGAAGGTAAATAGACATCGTTTGAAAGCTTACTTTGATGAGTTTCCTAGTGAAAATGAATCCATTGGTTTGAATGATCTTGTAGATAAAGGTTGATTATTTTTTTTTTCACATTTTTTGTGTTTTTTATGTACTTTGTTTTGCTAGTCTCTCTTTCACCCCGGTCAAATGGCGGATAACGGTACTCCGTGACTTAAGTCGGTTCTTTCAGTTTCCCAAATAACTGATATCTATATATTTGTACAATTCTTAGCTCTTTCTCCCTTCTTCTTTCTCCAATTCTCTTTTGAAAATGGACACCACTCTTGAAAAGTTGAAAAGGTATTTTCCCGCTTTGCCTCCAAATGCGATTAAAAAATTTACCGTGCTAGGTGTGAAGATTGGGTTAATGAATCATGGAATTCCTGAAGATATTCGCTGGCTAATTGAAGCAAAGGTCCGATTATCAGGTGAGTCCTCCAATTCTTTCATTTCACACATGCCTGGAACAGGTAAAAGCACTTTTGCAAAGAAACGTCGTGCAAAACGACTGAAAGTCTGTCACAGATGTGCCAGATGGACTTGTAATGCACATGTCGTTCTTTAGGAATGGTATCTGTAAACCGTGAAGATAAATACAATTCATTAAGGATGGCCTGAGTAAGGGGTCTTTAGATAATCTTTTGTTGACCCTTGAGACGCATCCTAGTGGAGATGTGCATCGTGTAATTCATGATTTATGGCCACAATTCCATAAAGAACATGATCGACTTAGTCTTGGGAATCTGACTAAAAAAGACCCTGTTTGCCAGTTTTTAAGAAAACTGGATGGGAAGCCTATCCCCGACCCATAGAGGGCGTTTAAGCCGTTCTTGGACGTAAAACCAAGGGAAGATGTGAGCCACAATCACAACTACCTGTACATACATGCTTTTTCAAAATAAATAATTAAAAGAGAGAGAGAGTTTGAGACTACAGCTGGCCTACATATAGGTGGTATGATTGCATTTTCACTTTTTCATCTATAAATTCTTCTCTTCCTTCCCTTCATTTCTACTCATCCCATATATTCATCAAATATAGAAGTGTGTAGAAATGGCAGGTTCCTCAAGTCATCATATAAGAAATATTTGTGTTTTCGGTGGATCCAGTTCTGGGAAAGAAAAAGAGTTTTTAGAATCAGCAAATCATCTTGGTCGGGTACTAGCTGAGAGAAAGATTCATTTAGTGTATGGGGGAGGCAGCCTTGGGTTAATGGGAGGTGTGTCAATGGCTGCATTTTTGGAGGCAGTCAAGTTTTGGGGGTTGTCCCCAAAGCTTTAGCAACTGGGGACATCATTGGAAAAACAATTGGAGAGGAACTACAGGTCCCTACTAGGTGGTCTGGGCACATTGGAAGAGATCTTTCATATTTCCTCTTGGGCCCAACTGCACATTCACCATAAACCTATAGGTTTGTTAAATGTCAATGGTTTTTATGATAAGTTACTGTCTTTCCTTGATCAAGCTGTGGAACAGGAATTTCTAACATCTTCGGCACGATAAATCATAATCTCTGCTGCTACTGCTGAACAATTGATTGACCAACTACAATCTTTCATCCCTGTCATTGATCCCTGCATGAGTCGCCTAGATTGGTCAACTAAGGAAAGCCGTAAAAAGCTTAGATTAGATTTGAGCCTTCATCTGTGAAACCTTGTGTCTTTTGGTTTTATTAATAGCATATTATTTTGTTTTGTTACTTCTTATATTTGTTTAAGTGTGTTTCAGGTTTGTCATTGTTCGTTGTTTCAGGTGATGTCTTTTATACTCTATCTTTCTACCTTAGGACATTGAGGACAATGTCTTGTTTTGGTTGGGGGGAGAGGGTAGTAGTAAGTTAAAAAAAA
Source organism: Populus tremula (assembly GCA_964019445.1). Taxonomy (NCBI): domain Eukaryota; kingdom Viridiplantae; phylum Streptophyta; class Magnoliopsida; order Malpighiales; family Salicaceae; genus Populus; species Populus tremula. The sequence goes on from CAXHTJ010000001.1 coordinate 46,081,638, forward strand.
AAAAAAAAACTAACTTACTAACTGTTGTTGCTATTATTAAAACCATTTGACAAAATTGTTATTAGGATGGCAGAGTATGGAGTCAATTTTATTGACTCTAGAGACGCATCTTAGTAAGTATCATTACCAAGGTCTATCATAATACTTCTTGAAATATTCAGGTTTACAAACTCTCGCATTGTTATCACTTGATTCTGCTTCATATACTCATTTAACAAGTATTCTTAAACCTTCATTTTCACACACACACTTTAACATATGACTGTGGGTTGCATGTTGGATTATTACATTAATTATGTTCTTTTGTTAAAGGTAACAACTAAGGGAAAGGGATAGTATATAATTTGCAAAAAAAAAAAATGATAATATTGATGATAATAAAAAAACGTAGATAAGTTTGGTTTCGTAGCCTCCCTAACCTAAGCAATTAAGCCCGAAGGGGTGTTTTAACACCTAATACCCTAAAGTCAACTGACTTAGGAGCTATTGGCCCAAAGCTTGTTACATGGGTTCAGGAGAAAAGCTTAAGGGAATCAAACATTGCACTATCTACGTATCAGTATCTGCAACCCGAGTTACTAAGCTCGTAGGGGTGTCTCAACACCTAATGCCCTAAGACCAACTGGTCTGGGAGTCATTAGCTGAAAACTCGTTACACGGGTTAAAGATACATTGTGATGTATGTGCATATAAATAAATAAATAAATAAAAGGAAAAAAAGAAAAAGAAATAGTAATAATAATAATCACAACCTAAGGAAGTTCACCTTAAACATTTGAACATAATATTGTTTTCTTCCAACAAAAGCCCCATCATCTATGTTTTCATATAATGAGCACATAAAAAGAAGGTTTATTAATATCTTGTTTAAGAAGTATGAAGCAGAAATATAAATTTTAATCAGAGTTTGTTTATCTGAATAAATTAATGGAAGTTGAATAATGAATGCCTTGTTTTATGGAACTTGCAAATTGTTTGTCTATTTTAACACTTTGATTACTAGGGACTAGTAATAAGCTGGTTGGGGGGGTGTGATTAGTACTTAAAAGTGCATGTTTATCAAGGTTTTATATCATCATTTTGCACTTGAAGTATCAATAACTCCTTAACTAAAGCATGTTTTATAATAATAAGTTTGATACTATAAGATACCTTAATTTATGGTAAATGCTCATCTTAAATGCAGGACTATCACATAAATAAAAGGATTGATTGATGAGTTTAAGCATTGAAAGTTAAAAGACAAAGAGATGGCCAAACTTAGAAAAGAGATGTCGGTGCAGTCCAAACCAGAACAGTTCTCGGTAATTGGATCATATCTGGAGCTCTAGATCTCGGATTTAGGTCCATTTTATATGGATGGAAAGGTAAAACATAGGCCTACAACTTTCATTTGGACACCAAGATCTAAGAAGGCCGTTTTCAAGTCCAAATTATAGGAACAACGAAGAAGTCCGAAGCTGTCCTGCAGCCTAGACACTATTTAGTGTTCAGCCCATATCTTGAGTTCTAGAAGTCCAAATGACCTCATCTTTTTTTTGTTGGAAAGCTGAGACAATTTCCTAGAATATTCCTGAGGATTCTGGGCAAGTTATGATGTTAGCAATGACGTCTTGTTCAGACAAGAAGATAAGGATTGTCACCAAGTCAAGATGTGGCCACCCACTAATCAATTAGTCAACAAATCAATAGTTCCAAATTTTGGCCTATAAAAGGAGGCACTTACCATGTATTGGGGCATCTTGGTTTCCAGATCAAGATCATGCTCTTGCTTTCTCTCTTTGTATTGCTTATGTTTTGCTTTCATTAATATCAAGTTTATGCACTTCATTTCCTTTCCTTTATTTAGTTAACTTCTTTCTCATTTATGTTCTTATCTTGTTCATTTATGTTTCTTTCTTTCATTATGTCTAGCTAAGTTAATTATGTCAAGGTGAAAAGGGTACACTAATGGTGTAAGAATAAGTATAATATAAACTTAACATGGACCTTAATGTTGGATACTAACATGTTTTATATTTGTTATCTTGTTCACTTTTTAATACTTTGCTTGTTAAATGGTTAATCTAGATTTATGTTGTATAACACTTGGTACAACAAATACTTGGCACTTTCATAGCCCATACTGTATGGTATAACCGACACCTGAGCTATGAAAGGAACTTGATTTGTTGTTAACATAAGTTATAATCATGAATGCCTGCCAACATTTACAAGTATTAGCTTTATTCGAATAAGATAACTAATGTAATCATGTTAACAATTTATAATCTGATTGGAACCTCCTTCATGTGTGGTTTCCAATTGAGTAATAATAGTTTATACTATACTTGTTTGAAATACCATTAGTGGATCCTCTAACCTTGACGTTTGTTTTTATCATTGTTTAATCCTTACATCAACCTTACCTCTCAAAGCTCTCTTTATTATTATTGTTATTATTATTATTATTATTACTATTATTATTATTATTATTATTATTATTATTATTATTATTATTATTATTTACATTATGTTTATATTATATATCTCTTTGATCTTTTCATAAACTCAGTATATAGGCTGGAAACCTGTGACCCGATCTTTTAGATCATTCTCAGGTATAACAACGCCACGTACTGAGTATTATTATTATTGTTGTTGTTGTTGTTGTTGTTGTCTTGTTATTTATAATTTATACAATTAACCTCTCTGTGGTTCGACCTCGGTCTTTCCGGGTTATTTATTACTTCGACACTCCTGCACTTGGGATAAGACATCGAGCTTTTGTTCGTGTCATAGACCAAAGATGAATGGTGCGGTAGAAGCTGCTAACAAAAATGTCAAAAAGATTATTCAGAAGATGGTAGTCACCTATAAGGATTGGCATGAGATGTTGCCATTTTCCCTTCATGCATATCGCACCGCAGTTCGAACCTCAACAAGAGCCACCTCGTACATGTTGGTATACGGAATGGAGGCGGTGATGCCTTTAGAAGTGGAAATCCCATCATTAAGAGTGTTGTTAGACTTTAAGCTGGAAGAGGTAGAATGGGCAAAAGTTAGATACGAACAGTTGAATCTGATCAGTGAAAAGAGGATAGCCGCAATCTATCATCATCAACTCTACCAAAGAAGGATGGCTAAATCATATGACAAGAAGGTTCAACCTCGAGGATTCCACGAAGGAGATCTTGTACTAAAGAAAATATTGCCTTTACCTGGAGAAGATCAGAGTAAATGGGCGCCTAACTATGAGGGGCCTTACGTGGTGAAGAAAGCATTCTCAGGAGGAGCTTTGTTATTGTCTAGAATGGATGGAGAAGATCTAGTTAGGCCAGTGAATTCTGACTCTGTAAGGAAATATTACGCTTGATGTATTTCATAATTTTCCCATCAATAAAATAAAAGTCTGACCATGAATTCTCTCTGTAAAAAACCTTTTTTTCTTTTTTTCTCATAAAGCGCATGATCTCATAGCATTTGAAATATTTTACTTAAACAAACTTTTTTCTTACGCATAACTAAGGAAATGACTCCATCAATTGGAGAAAACCAAACAAATTTTAAACCTAACAGGTATTGTACACCACACTGGGGGCAAAGAAAATGCACATAGAGGTCCATAGTGAACCATAGCCCAAAAGGGTATCATCATAAAAACTTTTGATTTTTTTATGAGTATTGCTAATTGCATTAAAGGTTACAGTTTTCACGAACAAAACCAAAACTTTTGAGTTTTCCTTTTGAAAAATAATAATAAAATACAATACTCAATGGAGCAAGAAAGGGCCCCATAAGGAACCAGAGATCTCTTCACTAAGAGGATATGAAGTATATTTTGGTTCATGAGGAAAGGTTGGACAAACAAATAGAAACAAGAGCTTGAAGAAGTTTACAACGAAAGGGGGACCTATGTTTCCAAGATAGGTAACAAAAACATACATGCATATTGACCATAATGCATTGCTTTCAACATGTGTCAGATCGGTGTTTCACCACCATTCAGGTAGTGCGTTTTTTTTAACCCTACCTCATTTCAAGTGCGCCTTTGAGCCCTCATTTCCGTTTGAGTGCGCCGTTGAGCCTTCACATCTCAGGTAGTGCGTTTTCTAACCCTACCTCATTTCAAGTACGCCTTTGAGCCCTCATTTCCATTTGAGTGTGCCTTTGAGCCATCATCTCAGGTAGTGTGTTTTCTAACCCTACCTTCTTTTTTAGCACGCCTTTGAGCCCTCACTTCTTAGGTAGTGTGTTTTCTAACCTTATCTCCTTTCAAGTACGCCTTTGAGCCCTTGTCAACATTTTTACTTGGGTAGGTCACCCATCACAAGGAGACCATCATCTTTTCTGGGTAGGTCACCCATTAGAATGAGACCATTCTCCATCTTTTTTTTACCTGGGTAGGTCACCCATAAGAATGAGACCACTCTTCCCTGTCCACTTGGGTAGGTCACCCATCACAATGAGACCATCATTTTTTTCTGGGTAGGTCACCCATTAGAATGAGACCATTCTCCATCTTTTTTTTACCTGGGTAGGTCACCCATAATAATGAGGTCATTCTTCCCCCTGGGTAGGTCACCCATAAAATGAGACCACTCTTCCCTTTTCCACTTGGGTAGGTCACCCATCACAATGAGACCATCATTTTTTCTGGGTAGGTCACCCGTTAGAATGAGACCATTCTCCATTTTTTTTTACCTGGGTAGGTCACCCATAATAATGAGGCCATTCTTCCCCCTGGGTAGGTCACCCATAAGAATGAGACCGCTCTTCCCCTTTTCCACTCGGGCAGGTTACCCATCATAATGAGACCACACACACATTTTTGTTTTGGTTGTGGTTAAAGGAGATCGCTAGCTGGGATCTCAGGTTAACCCAACCACACACAAAGTTTAGTTTTGGTTAAAAGGAATCGCCAAATAGGATTCCAAGTTGATGGAGATCGCTAGAAAGGATCTCTTATTTCGATATTGGTCAAAGGAGGTCGTCAGAAGGGACCTCATATTTCAGCCTTGGTTAAGAGGGATCGCCAGATGGGATTCCAAGTTTTTTTTTGGTTAAAGGAGATCGCCAGAAGAGATCTCGAGATGACTAAATTTTGATCATAGTTTTTTGGGCTGAGGAGGATTGTTGTAAAGACAAAAGTTTCAGAGCGATCAAACTCCAACCAGATTAGTTTCGGGAGTTCAGTTTTGGTTTATCTTTATAAATCTTACTGCGAAAAACCCCTGCTCCGTAAGCTTTATAAAGAGGGGGCATCTGTTGTAACCCATTTTCGGGTCCCCAAAAAAATAAAAATAAAATAAATAGCTAAAGGAGGTTAGAAAAATAACAGGAGGAAGAAGCGCTCAACAAATGGTCAGAAAAATCAGTCAAGGAGGTTAAAAATACAAAGATGGATTTTTGACAATATATTCTTGAATGATGAGAGCCTTGTTGGATAAGAAAATTGGAATTTTGAGGAGAAAAGCCCAAATTTGGATGTTTATGGACTTAATTGGATTTTTAATTGGATTTATAGGGGATTTGATTGCAAGAAAAATTGATTTTTAAGTCAATTTGGGCTTTAATTAGAAGAAATTTAAGTTATGGGGCCAAAATATATTTTTTTAGGAATTTTTTAGGTCAAATCAGGGGCTTAATTGCATAAATATTGAAGTTTAATGGCCAATTAGGGGCTTAATTGTGAAAATCCAAAACCAGGGACCAATTTGGAAAAGGCGCGAAGATAGAGGGGGCTGTTTTGAATTGATGCAGGGGCCTAATTGAAGAAATTGGAAGTTTATTGATCAATTAAGGGCTAAATTGCATAAATTAGAGGCCAAGGACCAAAGTGAAAAACGCGGCCCACTATAGAGGCGGGGACTGAAATTGGCAGGGACGCAATTGAAATGAACAAAGATGATTGAGGGCTAAGTTGGAAAACATGTTCTGGCGCCATTTTTTTAAAATGAAACGGCGCGTTTTATCCAAAACGACGCCGTTTCATACATAAAAAAAAAAAGGTCCGAACGGTGCCGTTTTGAACGGCACAGTTCCTCTTTCTTCTTCCTCCCTGCACTCGTTGCAGGGGAAGAAAGAAAAATGGTTTTCTTCCTTAAAATCTTCCCGCCTCTCTCTCGAGCCCACCAACTCGAAGCACTGGACCACTGACCGAACTCAATGGCCGACCACCGACCGCTCGCCCTGCCGAAAGCAAAGGAGCGGTGCTTTGCTGTCGTGGGTGGTGGCCGACCAGCCGCCCGCAAAACCCGCTCCCAGGCACACTAACAATGGTCCCAGCACCCTTTCTCTCCTATAAATAGAGAAAAAACCGAAAAAAAGTTGGACCGAAAAAAAAAACTGAAAGGGAGGAGAGAGAACGAAAGAGAGAGAAGTTAGAAAGAGCCAAACAAACAAAAAAAAGAGAAGAAAGAGAGGAGCGGAAAGGGAATACCTGAACAGACCAAAAAAAAAAGGAAAAAACGAAATGAAAACAAAGAAAAGGGGAAGGAACGGAGAGAACGAACCAAATCACTTGGAACGGCAGCGCCGCTGCTTGGAGCCACGACTCCGCCACCGCAACACCGCCAGTGACCGCCTCCTCCACGTCAGGTAATTCTTCCTTCCCCGCAGCCATAGTTGACCCCCTGCATGCAGAACAAAATATCGTTCTGCATGCAGGGATGGGAGGGGAAAATAATTCCCCTTCCCGCTTTCTTTTTTTTCTCTCACGGGCCAGACCAGTTCTGGCCCAGACTTAGGTCTGGGCCGGGTCTGGCCCAGACGAAATGCAGCATGATGAACTGTTGGGCCGAGATCGGCCCAACCCCTCGCCGAAATCGGCCCAAATTCCTGCTGGGCTGAATCTAGCCCATTTACTTGGGCCGGGCCGGCCCACTTAATATATTATATTATATATTATTATATATTATAATATATATTATGTGCATATTATATGTATAAAAATAAAAAAAAATATTTTGAAAAACTTTTGAAAAAATATTGTTGATTTTCTAGCATTTTTGTCAAAATGGCTTAATAATGGTTTGTATTTCTATACCGTAGAGATATAAATTCATTATTAAAATACCCAGTTTTCGTCAAAACATCAAAGATTTTCCAAAATGTTTTTTTGCTTTCAAAAAAATTCTAAAAAATCCTTAAAAATATTGTTGATTTTTATATCATAAGAATACAAACTCAGTATTAAAATACCCGATTTTCGTTAAAACATAAAAAAAATATATTTTCCAAAAAAAATGTTTTTGTTTTAAAATACGGCCTAGTCTCTTCAAAATAAAAAAAAAATCATCGCATCATATTTTCATACAACAAAAGAAATTTCAAAAATAATATATGTATTAATATGCATTTTGACTTTAATAACCAGTTTATTAAAGCCATGAGAACTAGGCCAATATTTCAAAAACTACAAAAAAATTATTTTGTTTTCTTGTAACATTTGGGATTACGAATTTATACGTAAAATGTATTCCTAATATTTTGGCTTTAGACGTTAGAACGATTAGGATTTTACCCGATAAGATAAAGACCTTCTTACCGAGGAGGATTTTTCTTGAACCATAGACAGACCAACAACTAGAAGTACAACAACACCTTAGTTTCTATCAAACAATAAAACAATGCAGCTTACCTTAGGTAAGGCGTATTTGGGGTGCTAATACCTTCCCTTTACCCAACCAGTCCCCGTACCCGATCTCTGAGACCAGTTAGGATTCCTAGTGACCAAAATACTAGGTGGCGACTCCCATTCCATTTTCTAACAATTAAAGACAAGAATTTTCTTGTCTTCCCAATATTTGCCACATAGAAATAGATTTACATTTTTATTAAAATGGAGACACTAGATTTTCGCCGCGACGCCGCACACGTGCGACAGAGAGTTCGAAAAATAATTACATCAAAATGCCATAATCACCGACGTCCATACCGACGACTTTATCAACGTAAATACCGACGAAATTGGTCCATCGGTAAGTTGTCGGTGGGCAAATTTTATCGACAAAAATACCGATGGAATGCGCGAATTCCAAAGGGTGTGAATTGAATGCACCTCTGACCGTGTCAGATTACCGACAGACCGCGAAAAATGTGGAGGGTAATTAAAAAATTTGGTGCGAAATTCAAAACTTACCGACGGATTGTTGACCTGTTACTGACGGATTTAAAAAATTAATAATATTTTTTAATATCCTTCTGTAAATCCATCGGTAAATCTGCCATATAACTTCCAGCACCTGCCGCTTCGCTTCATTTTTTCTTCTCCTCCAGTTTTCTTCTCCTCCGCTGCCCTCTAAATTTGATTTTTTTGCTCTCAATCCTTCAAGGCTTTCACCTTGAATCTCTAAAAAGATTAGTTGTCTTCGTCATATTAAAAGGTATGTGGTTTTTTCTATTTTATTTTATTTTATTTTAGTTTTAGTTGTTTTTATTTTTGTTATTTTGTTGTTTTGGTGTATTTTTTTGTAATGTAGATAAAGTTTTGAATTGGACACATTATTAAGGTATGTATATTTCGTTCCTTTTCTTGATGTAGGTGTTTTTTTTTTGAATTTTTTGAATATTTTTTATTGTTGTGTTGTCATAATTGGTATTAGTTAATTTATTGGATATTTGTTGTTAAAGTTGAATTTAACTTAGAATTATTAATTGACTATGTTAGAATAATTAGTAATTTTACTCTATTATTGCATGATTTGTATTTAATTATTTCCATTGATTTTAATTGTTAGTGTATATTTTTTTTAATTTATTGAATATAATTTATTGTTGTATTGCCATATATAATTATTGATTAATTTGTTAAATTAATATTGTTAATGTTGAATTTACCTTAGAATTAGTAATTACATATGTTTTTAATTGTTAGTTTATATTTTATTTAAATTTATTGAATATATTTTATTGTTGTATTGCCATAATTATTTAATAATTTGTTGAATTAATATTGTTAATGTTGAATTTATCTTAGATTTGACCGTTTGTCTCTGCGTTTGCACCTGCGTTTGGTGCAAATTTGAATTTTTTTTTTTTTTGTTAAAATTGAGTTCGGTTTGTACTTTTTGGATCGTTTTGATGTGCTGATATCAAAAATGATTTTTAAAAAATGAAAAAACATCATTGGCATGTATTTCGGCACGAAAAGCTATTTGAAAAGCAACCGCTACCACACTGCCAAACACGCTCTTAGTAATTGAATATGTTGGAAGAATTATTAATTTTACTCTAACTTGATGATTTGTGTTTAATTGTTTCTATTTATTTTGAATTTATAGTTTTGTTGTATTGACATAATTATTGAATAATTTGTTGAATTGTAATTGTTAATGTTGAATTTACCTTAGGATTAGTACTTGAATATGTTGGAATAATTAGTATAGATTGGGTCAATTGGTTGTGGCTATTGTTAATATTTGCAGGTTTGTGGATTTGGGTAGTATCCAGTATAGGGGAGGTGCTGCCGATTTTTTTTAACATTTGAATTAATTATATAATTATTTATATAAAATTGGTTAGATGCAGAATGAAAACCAGAGCTTCACGTACGGTCGCATCTAGTTCGTCTAGCGACGAAATATTTCCTTAGGTGCCTCTCAAGAAGAGGCACCTACACCACTTGCGCCGTCAACCGATGCTGCCTCTTCCAGCGATGTTTCACATCGCAGAAGCGGCGTGCCTTGCAGCGGAATCGATACCCGCAAGTACGAGGCACAATGGAAGGACGATCTTTCAATGTAAGTTTGTTAAGGTTTTAGTTTTTTTTTAAAAAAAACAAATTTAAAACAATTTATGAAGTCACTATTTAATTAATTTCAATTTCTTTTCAGGTTCACAAACATTGAGGCCGCCCGAGTAATATCATCGGCGTTTAAAGCGTCGATGGAGATTCCATTGTTTCAATGGAGTCAGATATCCAGGCATCCTGAATGGATGCCTCAAATCAATGCATGGTTTTCAGATTTGAGGTTCGTGTTAATATATAATTTTCAGCTTATTTCTAATAAATTCTTAATATAATTGTAAATAAATTATTAACATTTTAAAAATTATTTTTTATACACAGAATCGATTCTGCTGGGAACGAGGAACATAACATGTTGTGAGGAGGTGTGTGGGAAAATCACGGCAACTAGGTAACATCGAAAACAATACAACTTTTTTTTACAAAAATTTATGTTTCGAAATGTAATTTTTTTGCGTTAAGTAGGTTGCGTGATTTTTGGTACGAAGCCCAAAAAAAGGCAAAAAAAACTGCGAGGGATAGGGGTTCCAAGGCTGGAACGATGTTGCGGTTTGGAGGGATTTCAAACCGATATACATCCCGGAGGATATATGGCCGCACTATCTTGAGCACGTGACGTCTGAGCGGTTCACACGACGCTCACAGTCCGGTGCTGACAACCGGAACCGGCCAATTCATGGCTCGGTGACAACTCACACCGGCGGCTCTGTTCCGTTTGCTGCACATGCGAAATGGATGATAAGATTAATTTAAATGAAATATATCGTTCAATTAATTTGTTGTTAATAAATTTTTTTCATTATAGGCTACGTCTCTTGGACGTGAGCCGAGCCCTATGGTGCTGTTTGTGGAGACGCACGTGCGGTGTCAAGACCGCCAAAAGGGGGTGCAACAGTTCGTTGACAGCCGCGCTCAATATTTTGTGGTATGTTTATTCAACCATTTTATTTTGTAAGTTATTATTATGTTTATTGAATTGAATATGATGATTACTTTTTTATTTATTTTCAGGAGACATATAATAATCGGTTGAGGGAGACATACGGGGACGATCCTTCGACCCATTTGGAATTTGATCCGGATTTGTGGATGGAGGCTAGATCATCAGGTGGACCCGATAAGAATCGGGTTTACGGGCTCTATAACAGCCAGCCTCCTCCTCCTCATGATCCTCCTTAACCTCCTTTATATTAATTTTTGATAAACATTATTTACATTTAAAATTTCATTTAATGTTTTTTTGAACAATTTCATTTTGTAATGAATATTATTTATCTTTCATTTTTTGTTTTTGATGCTTAATATAAATTTTATTTGCATAATTGGTTTTTATTACCATTAATTTATATCATTTTATATTATGTATTCTAAATAATTATAAAAAAAAAATCAAAAAAAATTACAAAGGGATTTACCGACGGACTAAATCCGTCGGCATTAGACAGTAGTCGTGACCATCACCGACAATTTTCCAAACGGATAAATTCGGTCGGTGTTTTCATGACTCACCAACGGATTTACCGACGGAATTACTCCGTCGGTATTATAACTTACCGACGAATTTACAGACGGTATATTCTGTCGGTATTTCAACAATTCACCGACAAATTTATCGACGGAAAGTAACCGTCAGTGAATTGTGATATCACCGACGGAATAACAATCCGTCGGTATTTTTGAAGCGGGAAATTTTTTTTTTTTGGCGCGCAAATTCCGTCTGTAAAACCGTCGGTAAATGGTTTTTTTGTTTTGTCAACCGATATAGCGACGGAATGTGGAATTACCGACGACAGGTAAGCCGACGGACGTATTCCGTCGGTAATGTAGTCGGTAAATAATTTACCGACGTAGTATCAATCACATACCGACGGAATATTTCCGTCGGTAAAACTGTGAATTCTTGTTGTGAATAAATATTGTCTACGAAGGCATGTTCCTTTTATACCTTATATTTTAAAAGTATAAAAAATTATTTAAGAATTATCTCATAAATAAATTTATTTTTATGTTTTTTATCTCTAATTAAATATATTTTTGTTTATGTTATTTGTGTCTCTTTTGTGACATGACAATAACCAAACTCTGAGGAAAAAAAAAAGAAAAAAAAACTATATTATCCCCAGTAGCGAATAGCAAGTTAATTTATTTATTGTTTGTTAAAATGTTAATTACACTATTGCGGTGTGATTTGTGTCTAAAGATAAAGTGAATGAATCCTCCATGTCAATCAGTTTTTTTTTTTTTTTTAATGTACCTCATCAGGAAACATTGCGTCATTTCTTGACATAAGCAGGGGAATCAATGAACATATTAGAGTTGCAAAAAAAAGGAACAATCTTAGATAGCACGTGCTTAGAAGTAAAACTATAATCTCCTTTCCAAAAGCTAAAAGCTAATCCACAGGAAAGAAGAGTATTAACATACAATCACTGACATCACGCAATGATACAGTGAAATACACATTGAGAAGCCACGATGCCATCTTGAGTATTTGCTTTAACCTATCAGACTGAGGGGTGTTAATTGCAGCCTGTAAAGCGGCAACCATCGCAGGAGAAGTCCAGTGCTGATCCTGAAATTCAGCATTTATTATAACAAAAGCTTGTATGGGAAAATTAATCACTATTTTATGAATTGTAATAATAATTTTATTTTTAATTTTTACCTTTTTATAATTAGTGAATAAATATTCTTTTTGCTTTTTTTTTCTTTTTTAACGAATAGGCAGCACCTGCACCGTTAAGGAAGCACATATTGTTAAAGAATCATCTCAACCCAATAGCTTAAGTTGTTAAGTGAGGTCTCAGGATATGATTTATATTATTCTCTAACACACCCCCTCAAGTGAAAGCCCTTTGGACTTGAAACTTGCACAGGACCACATTATAATGTTTTTAATTTTTTAAAAATAAATGGGGATGGTGAGATTCGAACTCGTGACCGCTTGGTCATCAAGGCTCTGATACCATGTAAAAGAATCATCTCAACTCAATAGCTTAAACTGTTAAGTGAGGTCCCAGGATATGATTTATATTATTCTCTAACACGTATGACACTTCCTGGTGGCCAAATCCGGCTATCCACCATTTAACTGGATGCGCAACCATGTCCTCTTCTACATGTTGTGGCGCGTGTAGACAGATAATGGTTAAATTGCCGTTGATGATTGATTGTTTGTATTTTTTCTTTCTCTCTTCTGACAACTAACGTGTACAATTATTCTCTTTATTTGTTGTTTATCAAATCATGCAAGGTTGTCAGGCCTAAACACCTTGGGTCTGGGAACCCTATGCAAGTATAGTGTGGACTATAACACAATTCATTGTAGACTTGTATAGTGGATTTTCCAAGCTCTGAAGGCTTGGGATGGGGCTAATATTGTCTTTTTACATAAAATTAAATTATTATTTTGTCATTTGGTTGAAAAAATGGAATCCCTGGTTATAGGGGTACTCAGGGGTTTTTTTGACTTTTCACAAACTGTTATATAGTTAAAATATATCTTTAGCCTTAGAACGAACAAAAAATAAGCTTTGTATATACATATATTTTTGTTGATATTATTTTATTATTTGTAAAGTCAAAAATTCATCTACGCTAGACCCATGTTTACTTAGGTCTAGCAAACATGCTAGACCCAACTTACTTGGGTGCAGACCTAAGTGCCTTGGGTCTAGCAATCCTGTGCAAGTGTACTATGGACCAAGACACGATCCACTTTAGACTTGCATGGTGAATTTTCCAAGCTCTGAAGACATGGGATGGGGCTAATGTTGTCTTTTTACATAAAGTTTAATTATCATTTTGCCCTTTGGTTGAAAAAATTAAGGCCTTGTTGTAAGGGTATTTCAATATTTTTATTCTTTCACACTATTTTTTATGTAATTTTTTGTAATCATGAGGGACATTTTGGTATTTTTGGTATTGTTTTATTATCCAAACCTAAGTAGCATGGGCCTTGCATGCTTGTGAAACTCAAGATACTTGGGCCTGACATTCACAAACTGTTAAATAGTTAAAATACATCTTTAGCATTAAAAAAGACAAAAAAATAAGCTTTGCATATCCGGGTATTTTTATTCTTTCACACTTTTTTGTGTAATTTTATATAATTATACGAGGGATTTTGATATTTTGATATTGTTTTATTATTTTTAAAATCAAAAAGTTATGTCAGACCTATATTTACTTGGGTTTAACAAACATGTCAGCCCCAACTTACTTGGGTACTAAACCCAAGCTGATGGGTTTGTGCTTGGGTCTGACGAAGAGTTGAGTACAGGTTTAAAAATTAACTCATTTGGTTAAGTTTAAAAACACTATTAAAATATTTTCCATACTCTTAATATTTTTTTTACATTTAAAAAAAAATTAATATTAACCCACTGCGAATAGCCTGCCATGCTAGAAAATAAAAACTTAAGCAATGGCTTACACAAGGATGTCTCAAACCCTTGAACCTTTACATGTATCAAGCCTCACATTTCAGGATGAATTATCCACCCAGTGATTGTTCTCAGGTTGCACTTTGTTGCAAAGGTTATTTTATACTATTGTAGATGGAAGAACGTTAAGAAGATACACATTTCTTTCCCTGCTCTAAGGAAATTTTCTAATTATTATAATCCATTTTTCCCTGAATTTAGTAGATTGTAAGGTCAAGGTTATTTTAGTGGATCTCATATCCATGGAGTGCACAGTTTTAGTGCAGTCGATCGCTAATGGACCTCTTGCAAAAATCACAAAATCTAGAATGTCTCAAGTCTTGGCATTTTCAGGTAGGAATCTAAAGCACGAATTCAACATATTTTCTACTTCTTATTGCAATTTTAGATTGTGAGGAAAATAAATTTATATATTTGTCTGACCTACGTTACATTAGGCTTGGTTGATTGTCAAGTTCAATTTTTTTGGGTCTAACATGCTTGATTGACCCATATTGCATTGGGCTTAGCTGTCTGCCAAATCTAAGTTCTTTGAGTGTGGCATGCTTGGTAGACCTACGTTATCTTGGGCTTAGCTTACTGCTAAGCCCAAGTACTTTGAGTCTGGTATGTTTATTAGATCCACGTTACCTTGAACTTATCGGGCTGCCAAGTCCAAGTTCTTTGGATCTGGCATGGTTTCCAGACCCATGTTACCTTGAACTTAGCTGACTACCAACACTATCACATTTAACAGTTTTACCGATAAATTTCTTCTGGTATTTACACCAACAGTCCATTGATACTCGTACCGATAGACTCACGGATGGAAACAATCCATCATAAAAAATCTTGTCGGTTGTTGCACATGTGCGACGTCATGGCAATTATCCACCCTTAAAGAAAAATTGTAAGAGTCTATCTAAGCAAAATATGGTAAGATAAGGAATTCTTGTCTTTTCCATGGAAAAAAAAAATAGGAGTCGCTATCTAGTATTTTGGTCACTAAGAACCCTAACTAGTCTCAGAGATGGGATACGAAGACTGGTTGTATAAAGTGAAGGTATTAGCACCCCAAATACACCCCACCTAAGGTAAGCTGCATTGTTTTGTTGTCTGATAAAAAACTATGGTCTTATCGTATTTTTTAATTGTTGGTCTGTCTAAGGTTCAAGAAAAGTCCTCCTTAATAAGGAGGTTTTTATCTTAATGTGGTAAAACATAACCATTCTAGCGTCTGAAAAAAAAAATTAATATCTGGAATACATATTACTTGTAATGCCGTACCCTAGATACTAAAAGACAAACAAAATAAAATTTTTGTTGTTTTTGAAATTTTGACCAATGTTCTCTTGACTTTAATAAATTGGTTATTAAAGCCAAAATACATGCTAAAACATTGTTTTTTTTTTTGTATGAAAAACACAATATAATTGTTTAGCCTTGAGAGACTTGGCCATATGCATAAAAATATTTTTTTTCTTTTTCAATTTTTTTTTGTATTTTTCAAAAGTTGACGAAAACCGGGAATCACGGGAAGAAGAAGACCCACAGTTCCGTTCAAAACGACATCATTTGGGTCTTTTTTTTACGTGAACAGTGCATGAAATGGTGTTGTTTTGTACAAAATGCGTCATTTCATTTAAAAGGAAAAGAAGGCAAAAATGTGTCAGAGTTTCCATTGGTCCTCAATTTGTGATTTGTTCAATTGAGTCCTCAATTGCAATCTTGATTGTAAAAATCAATTCAATTGCATCCCTGTCAAATTCAATGGTCGGCCCTGAAGGTGGCAGTTTTTTTCACATTGATCCATGATCTTGAATTTATGCAATTCGACTATCAATTGATCAATAAACTTCTAATTTTTTTTTAATTTGGCCCTCGATTTGGTTTAATTACAGCCCTTCTATTTATATGCACGTGCGTCACCCTATATGGAAAAAGATAGGACTGCGTTTCTAGGGAGATGAAGAATAGCTAGAATTGGCTATCAGGTGGTGTCACGTATAATTATAAAGTTATTTGGTGATAAGTGGTCTTAAAATGTTTTTTGCATTGAGAAATACTCAGAAACTTCATTTTAATTATTGGTTTCCAACAAATTTACAAAAAGCTTCTCCAATTTTACGAAGCATTTTTTTTCATTGATTTTCAGTAACAAAACATCAATTTTATTATAAGGTTGTGCATGTTTAGTATCTAAAAACATTGTCTGTAATAAACTTCTCCAGTAATTAACTGCCATTTATGAGTTTGCACTTTCTTTTTCTTAGGAAAACTGTTAATAAAAAAAAGTTGAATGTTTCGAAACTAGCAAGTCATAGAGCCAATAATTTGAGCAAAAAGGAGAATGAAAATCCAAACATTAAACAATAAGCACCCACATGATTAAACTTTATGCCCTTTTTTTTAAAGGTTAAAGTTTCAGACACGCTTACTAGGCCCAAAAGCACTTGATTTATTTCTATTTTTATTTCTAACTTTGTTTTCATAATTGATATTTTTTATGTATTTTTAATGAATTTTTGAATTTATATTTAAATTAATACTTTTCTCTCTAAATATTTAAATTGTTTATTTAGTTTTTTTTAAATAGTGGTTATCTTTTACTTATCTTTTATGAATTTAATATCTAGAAAAAATTATTCCAATTCATCTATATGTTTTTTTATATATTTTATATGAATAAACTTTGTTTTCATGACGTGTTTATAAAAATAAGAATTATTTGTTCTTGGTAAGAAAAAGTGACCTTTAAGATTTAAAAAAAAAAAAAGAAGAAGAAGAAGAAGGAGAAAGTGTGCAAAAAGAGGAAAGTTAAGGTTAAGCATCATATTTATGTATCATTTGATTTTATAATTTGATTGGCATTAACAACTCTTTATTAGTTTATTAGTTCATATTTTTGTAAGATTTGTTTTTTACATTTCTCAATTAAGAGAATCGTAATACAATGAAATGCACTTGAAACATTGTCCCATTTTTCTACTACATTAAAAATTAACTTAAGATCCTATATGTGGCACGATGTGTTAACAACTATTTTTTGTATTTATGAACACATGTGGTCCTTACTTTATTTTTATTATATGTAAACATCAATTTTTTTATTCACAATTATAATTTTCTCTTGCTTTTTAAAAAAACATTAACAACATTTATATATTTTTTCTTTTGTGCTCAAAAAATTATCTGACTCATAGCAAAGTAAATTAAATAAATGCATCAACACTTTTACATATATCTTACTTTATTAGGATTTGTTTTGTTAAAAATGCAATTGAAAAGCATACAAATTTATTTTTTTGCTAAAAACAATTTTCTGAACCATAGCGAAATGCGAGTTAAATAACTACTAATATGGCTATAGTAAGCGTCTTTTAGTAAACGTGGATGTAGGAAGCAATGTGTTATATTATTAGTTAGATATAACTTACCTATTCATTATTAAAAAAATACATAAAATAAATAAATATATTACCAGAAACCTAAAAGAGATCGATTGAAACAATATAGTTTTCGAGTAAAAATATTGTGGATTCACACAATGTTTACTTTTTTTTTGTCCTTTTTATCTAGTGATTAATTCATTTTCTTTCAATTCCACCCATTGATGTTGAATTGATTAAGATTTTAGGTTCATAATTTATTTTTATTTGTCTTTTATATGGTTATCTTGCTCTTAATAAAACAACATGATATTGGGACGATGCTCAATTTCACCAAAAAAAAAAAATTCAATTTTGTTGTTTGCAAGAAATTGAAAATAAAGAGATCATAGTTGAAACAAATAAAAAAACAAAGCCTTTTTTTTTATAAAAAAAATATAGTGTCAACTTTGGTCCCCTTTTTTTTTTTGCTTTTGATCATCTATTTTTTTTCAATTTGATCCTTCAATGTTATGTTAATTGGGATTTGAAGTTGATAATTTATTTCAAACTACTTTTTATGTGAGTATTTAGAACTACAAAAAAAAAAAAAGCAAAACCATTAACTTTTTGGTACAAAGCTTTATTTTACTTGTATTTTAGTTCATGTGTTTAAGAAAAAAAAGAGATTCATCGAAAAACTATGAAGAAGAGAGAAAGTTAGCGAAATACTACTTTTTGGCGATGAAACTCGTTGTTCTTAGTATGAACGAATATTTATTGAGGTCCTTGTACATATACATATAGCTCACTTTGATATCAAATTGATTTTTTTGTGTTTTTGGATTATTTTGATATGCTAAAGTCAAAAATAAATTTTTTTAAAATTAAAAAAAAAATATTATTTTAATGCATTTCTAAGCAAAACACATTTTGAAAAGTAACTTCTACCACTATTTTAAACACCCTCTTAGCACAAAGGAATGCAAAACGTGTAAACAAAAAAGGTTTGGTGAGCATATTGGGATTGGATCATCGAAAGGCTATCAAATTAATGATGAACAAACACCAACTCCATGTTGCCCAAATACATATGCTCATTTGAACACAATTTTGCATTACCTAGAACTGGCAAGGCCTAAAATTCCTGACATAGAATTTTGTTTTAAAGGAACTTCAGGATTTCTATATAGGATGCTTGACCTCATTAAAGATAAACTGAGGACATCCACAACATAAATTATCTTCCTTGCCCCAAAGGCAGCACAAAAAAACCATCAAACTCCCAATTTAGGTTCACTATAAAGGTTCTGAATGTTTTTCCTAAATTTCATGATATGGCATTCAACACATCAAACTCCCAATTTAGCATTCTTATGCAAACTACAACTGCAAAAGGCTTGTACATGTAGGGGAGAGGTAGGAAGAGCTGCAAAAGTTGTCGTATCTATTGTTATGTTGTTTAGAGTTTCTATCTCATCATCCAATCTACCAAAAATATAAAAGATCATGTGCATGAATTTGATCTCGAAGGGGCAGCACCTCATATGCCTACGGGAGATACATGACTAGTGATGGTTGTTCTATCCAGAAATTAGCTCTCCTAGCCGCACTTTAAAGCCCTAGCCGCTATATGAACAAAGCACCTAAAAAATTAATCACCTACCTAATCCAATTTAGGAAAATTTGGTCGAAATCTCCTATAATGAAACGAGTTAATTGAATGTGAGAGTTCGATAAAAGAATGGTTGTGCAAGGAGAAAAAACATTACTCTTAGTACACTCTATTTAAAGTATGCTACATTATTTTTTAATTATTTTATAGGTCATGCTTCTATTTCTTTTCTAAGGTCTAAAGTATATCTTCTTTCGTGATAGAGTCTTTATTTTATTGGATGAAATCCTAACCGTTCTAAAGTCTAAATTATAACATCACATTTATTTTCAAAATACAATTAATTCCTAACATTCTAACATAAGGATTGTTATGATTTTTTTTGTATTTTGATCAAACCCTAATAGATAATCATAAACTAATTATGATATTTATTTTTGCATTTTTAAAATATGAAAATACATGTGAAAAGCTTTTTAAGATTTGGTCGTACGTAAAACAAAACATTTTTTTAAGTGAAAATTTATTTTTTTGAATTTTCATTTTTTTTATTTTTTTTAATCTTCTTAAGATTTCAGAGAAAACTGGCTATTTTGATCAAGCTTAATTTAGTTCTTTGCTTTTTTGTTTCTCTCAATTACACCCTTGATTGATTTCAAACTTAATGTTTCACCAATTAAGCTCCAAATAAAATTAATTTGACTTATTTAAAGTATAATTAAGTCCTTGCATCTAATTAAATCCATTAATTAGACCCAAACTAATTCTTAAATATAATGAAATTTTAATTTGGCCCATGATTAAATCAAATTGGCCTATTAAAAATCTAATTATATCTTTAGGCTTGATTTTTAAGTAGATTCGTCCAATAACCATTTAATTTCTTCTTTAATCTGCATTGTCTCTTTAATTTTTGGTGTGATGGGATACATTTAGGCTCCTAATCCCATCCAAAGTTGTAACTTGATTTGAAATCCTCCCAGCTTGCTTTTGCCAAAATGTCAGTCCTTATTTTATTTATTCTATTTTTTTATTTTAAAAAGAAAAGAGATGAATTTGAAGAATAACCCAGAAATAAGTTATGACAATGAGAACTCTACATTCTGTGATTTTATTTTTGAAGATATTCTTATACATTTATAATTATAAGAAACTTTAAAAGGTGTGGGTAAAATATTATTCTCATCACACCACTGTTCACTCGGCGTTGTGGACCAAAGTGAAAGACAAAAGCATAAAAAAGGGTGGTAGTTTTAAGATTGAAGCCAAAAGTTCACTTTGGTCCTCCTACTTTTAACTAATGACTTTTTGGTCCTTTAAGTTTTCCCACATTTTATTTTTGGTCAACAACTTCTTTTCTCAATTTTTTTCACTCCTTGGTTTGAGAGAGGAGACAAAAAGTCATTGGATTATAATGTTAGAAAGAGTCTCGGTTGACACTGATTTTCACAACAAAAACGATCGATTTTGGTCTTATAGGTTCCATTTGATGAAGAGAGTTCTATTGAGGTGTTTTTTGCTCTTGAAATTTCCAAAACTTTTATGATTTTTTAGGCTAATTTATTGGTTTATTTACATCATAAGGACCGTTTTTAGATGTTTTGGTGTGAACTTTGTTTAAATTTGCATTTTTAGGCCAAAAAACACCCTACATGATTTTCTAGCGCCCCTCTAATAGTCGAGAACTTGAAAGTGTAAGTAGATGACATGTTGTTTCCCTTTATCTTTTTTCAAAAACATTTGGGGCATTTTCAAATAAAAAAATAAAGTTCACGTAAGCTAGTCCTTTTTAAAATGGGCTTGATGTGCGGCTTGACTTGATAGAACTAAAAACGCCTAACTATTTCTTTATTTTTTCTAATTGATATTTTTATATGTACTTTTTAATTAATTTTTTAATTTATATTTGAATTAATTCTTTTTCTTTCTAAATTTTTAGATAGTTTATTTAGTCTTTTTTAAATAGTTGTTATCTTTTACTTATCTTTTATGTGTTTAATATCTTGAAGAAATTATTCCAATTCATCTATAATTTTTTTATGTTTTATATAAATAAACTTTATTTTCGTGATGTGTTTATAAAAATAAGAATTATTTGTTCTTGGTGAGAAAATATGATCTACAAGATTAAAAGAAGAAGAACAAGGAAGGTGTGTATTAAGGGAAAAGTTGAGGTTAAATATTATATTTATCTACCTTTTACTTTTATGAAAATGATTATCATTTTATTTTATAATTTGATTGGCATTAACAACTCTTTATTATTTTATTAGTTCATATTTTTTAAGATTTATTTTGTTTCACGTTTCTCAATCATGATACAATTAAATGCATTTGAAACACTATCCCATTTTTCTACTACATTAAAAATTAACTTCGTACATGTGGCGCTTTGCGTTAACAATTGTTTTTGTATTTATTAACATATATAATCCCTGGTTTATTTTATTATATGTAAACATCAATTTTTTTATTCACAATTATATTTTTTCTCTTGATATCAAAAAATACATTAACAACACTTATACATCCATTCTTTTGTACTGGAAAATATTATATGACCCATAGTGAAGCAAGTTAAATAAACACGTCAATACCTCTTTTTTTGTATTTATGATTAGGGTTTTTTTTTTGTTAAAAATACATTTGAAAAGCATTCATATTTATTTATTTTGCTAAAAAACATTTTTGACCCATAGTAAAGTGCGAGTCAAATAACTACTAATATGGCTATAATGATTGTCTTTTTAGTATATGTGGATGTAGGAAGCAATGTGTTATATTATTAGTTAGATATAACTTATCTATTCATTATTAAAAAAAAACATAAAATAAATAAATATATTAATAGAAACATGAAAGAGATCGACTAAAACAATATAGTAGAGAAAATATTATGAATTCACACAATATTTACTTTTTATTTTATTGTCTTTTTTTTATTCAGTGATCTTTGATGATGAATTGATAAAGATTTGAGATGGTAAATGTATTTTTATTTGTCTTTTTTATGGTTATCTTGCTCTCAGTAAAACATCTTGATATTAGAACGATGCTCAATTTCACAAAAAAAAAATAATTTGTTGTTTGTAAGAAATTGAAAATGAAAAGATCAAAATTAAAACAAATAAAAAACCAATTTTTTTTTTTTTTTAAATGTGGTGTCAACTTTGCCTGTTTGTTTTTTGCTTTTGATCACTTACTTTTTTGAAAGAAAAAAAATTGATCTTTCAATGCTGTGTTAATTGGAATTTGAAGTTGGTAATTTTAAATGAGCATCTAGAACTAATTAAAAAGCCGCACCATTGGTTTGGTGCTCGACTTTACTAAAAAGAAATCAATTATATTGTTTGAGAAGAAATAAAAATAAAAAGACCAAAATTGAAACATGAAAAAAATATAAAAATAGAAGGCCTTAAAAAAAACAAATTGTGTCATCGCCTCCATGCCCTGTAATTTGATAAATTTTCTTTTTGGCCCTGTTAGTTTAGAAATAATGCATTATGCATTAGAAACAGAACATCAAACAAAGAGTTCAGCATCAAGGAGAACGCATGAAAGTCCACACATTAAACCAAAAGAAACACAAATGGGCAAGCAAACATACGCCCTTACTTCTGGATGCTTGTACAATAATGGGCTAGCAACATTGTTTTTTTGAGGTTCGTACAGTGCTGTCAACAATTCTTCTAACTTCTCCCGCATACAATTTGTATCAATGGAACAGTTGGAATTATTTGAAAAATGAATGCCCAAATATATTCACATGCTCATACAATAACATTTTTAATAATGCATTATGCATTAGAAACAGAACATCAAACTGACAGAGAAAACATGCTGATGCAGAAAATACTCAAGTCGTAGAAAGGAGAATGCATGAAAATTCACGCATTAAACATTATGCCTTTCTTTTGAAGGTTCACACACTTGAAAACAAACACAATGGGCAACCAACATTGTTTTTTTGAGGTTCGCACAGTAATGACTACACACACAGATACCCTTATTTCACAGCAACAACCTTGAAATCATATAACAGCTAACCAACCTTGCCTGATGCAAACATGAAGAACAAAGACAATCCATGATTTAATTCAACCATTAAAATTTGAGGGTAAAGGAGAGGATAAATAATTGCAGCTATATCACCTGGTTTGGGCGAGAATGAATTATTAGACTAGCAATCATCATCATCACCATCTTCCTCTTCCTCTTCTGACCCAACATCATCATCATCTTCTTCTTCTTCTTCCTCCTCCTCCTCCTCTTCCTCTTCCTCTTCTGACCCAGCATCATCATCATCATCATCATCTTCTTCTTCTTCCCACCCATTATCTCGGGTCCACTCTCTATTAATGCTTGAATCTTCAGCTACTTCGGATACCTGTAAACCAATTCAAGCATGGCATGCTCATTTTAACTTGTAAATCATATTATTGAGCGAAACAAGAGACAAACACACTAAAAGAGAGGCAAGAAATCAAGTCAAATCAGCAGCACCTCTGATTGAGCACTCATTGAACCATCTGGTGTAATAGCAAATTTTATGGTCAGCTTTGGACATTGATGGACCTTCAACATCTCCAAACGAGGGAATAAGAAATAATCACACCATCCGAAACTAAAACAGGCAATACTTGATAATTGTTCTAGCGACAACTCCTTTAGATTAGGAAGCACTATCTCCTTCTCAACGTTCACAGGTGAAGCTTGATCATCCTTGATAGAATTAATCTTGTTGTTTTATTTCAGTTTGTTTTGTTTTAATTCCAGCAGAGTTTAAGAGTAGACGTAACCGTTCATATAGAAGTTATGATTTAGAGGTTATTTAGTGGACGTAACTTTTCATATAGCAGTTATGATTTCAAGGTTATTTAGAGGACGTAACCTTTCGTATTTGCTTCTATATATAATAAGAAAATCAGAAAATGATGTAGAAAGTTAAGCATCACAAAAAGGCTTCTGTTCTTTGATTATTTTGTCTCTGAATTTGTGTGAGTTTCCCAAATTGTGTGACTGGCCGTAAGAAAGAATAACCATCATTTGGTATCAGAGCCAAGGTTGTCAAAGCAATGGCCGGTGTTGAAGGAGATCAATCTCAGACGCTTGCAGTCGTCAATGCAAATTGGCGAAGAGGAGCCTCAATCCCGATCCATTATCCAATGTTAAGCGAAACGAACTATGGCATATGGGCTGTCAAGATGAAGATAATCTTGCGTTCGCTAGGAGTATGGTCAGTGATCGAAGGTGCAGACACAGACGACGACAAAGATCAAGGCGCCATGGTAGCCATCTCTCAAGCCGTGCCAGATGACGTGATGATGGCAATCGCGGAGAAGCAGACGGCAAAGGAGGCTTGGGACGCACTCAGGGAGATGCGAATTGGCGAATATCGTGTCAAGAAGGCACGTGTACAAGTACTGAAACGACAATTGTACAAGGTGCATATGCAAGATTCAGAAACCGTAAATGACTATTCGATGAAGTTGACTGCCTTGGTTGGTGAGATCCGATCACTTGGCGCGAAACTTGAAGAAAGCGAAGTTGTTGAAAAGCTGTTCAGTTCGGTTCCAGATCGATTTCTTCAAATCATTGGGACAATTGAGCAGTTTGGAGATGTAGACACGATGTCGGTTTCAGAAGCTATTGGGCGTTTAAGAACATTTGAAGAGGGATTGAAGGGGCGATCTCATACAGAGAGTACAGGAGAGCAGTTGCTATTCACCCAAACCGAAAGGGAAGCAAGAACCCCAAAGGCAAAGAAATATGAAAGTTTCAGCAACAACAAAAGAGGAGGACGTCACTGGAGAGGACATGGTAGTGGGCGTGGATATGGTGGAGGTCGAGGAAATGGTGAACGCACTAACGAAGACCGAAAGCCACGAAACTTCGACAAATCCAAGGTTAAGTGTTTCAATTGTAATGAATTTGGACACTTCGCAAAAGATTGTTCCAAGCCAAACCGAAGAGAGAGGGCTAATTTTGTTACAACACAAACCGATGATGAACCGGCACTACTGATGGCCGAAACTTGTGTTATCAGCCACTCAATACAGAACGAGCATGTGTTACTGCACGAAGACAAGGTGGTGCCAAAGATTAAAGGCACTCGAGAGAAGGCTTGGTATTTAGATACCGGAGCAAGTAACCACATGACCGGATGTATTGAAAAATTTGCTGCAATTGACACGACTATTACAGGGTCAGTCAAATTTGGGGATGGCTCGACTGTAAAAATCCAAGGAAGAGGTTCGGTTTTGCTTGAAGACTTCACAGGTGAACATCGAATACTTACTAATGTCTACTACATCCCAATGTTGAAGAGCAACATAATAAGCCTTGGCCAGTTGGATGAAAACGGATGCAAGGTTGTGATTGAAGGAGGTGTTATGACTATTTTGGACAGATTACAAAGGCTATTAGCAAAAGTGAAGAGGTCAAGCAACCGGTTATATATGCTTAACATAGCACCAGCTCTACCCGAATGCTTTCTGGTAAGGAGCAAAGAAGAAGCATGGCGATGGCATGCAAGATACGGGCATGTAAATTTTCATGCTTTGAAGTCTCAAAGTCAGAAACAGATGGTGCACGGCTTGCCCATAATCGAGCATGAAGATCGCATTTGTGATGGATGTTTGATTGGAAAACAACAACGAAAACCATTCCCTGCTGAATCAAATTTCAGAGCCGAGTACCCTCTTGAGTTGTGGCATATAGATTTGTGCGGGCCAATCACACTGACTACGAATGGGGGAAAGCGTTATTTTATGCTAATTGTCGATGATTGCACAAGGTTTATGTGGCAGGTTCTGATCTCAAGCAAAGCCGAGGCGTTCGAAAGTTTTAAAAGGATCAAAGTTGCAGCCGAAATGGAGAAGGGGTGTAAGTTGAAAGCTTTTCAAAGTGATCGTGGTGGTGAATTCACATCAAATGAGTTCAAGGGCTTTTGCGAATTAAATGGTATTAAACACTACCTTACTGCACCTTATTCTCCGCAGCAAAATGGTGTCGTGGAACGGAGAAATCAGACAGTGGTTGGCATGGCAAGAAGTTTGCTGAAAAGTAAAAGTGTTCCCGGCGAATTTTGTGGAGAAGCGGTGTCAACGGCAATTTACTTGCTGAACAGAGCACCAACTAAGAGTCTAGTTGACAAGACACCCTATGAAGCCTACTACAATCGAAAGCCAAGAGTTGAACACATGGCAGCAGTAAAGCACATACTGAGGTACGTGAAGGGAACATTGAACTTTGGTTTTGTGTATGAGAAGAAAGAAGGAGATTTGGAGCTGATCGGGTTTTCGGACAGTGATCTGGCTGGTGATAATAATGACAGAAAAAGCACTTCAGGATTGATATTCTTTCTTGGGGCAAATCCGATCAGCTGGTGTTCACAAAAGCAGAAAGTGGTGGCGCTGTCTTCATGCGAAGCAGAATATATTGCTGGTTGTGCGGCAGCGTGTCAAGGTGTGTGGCTGAGTCGATTGTTAGGAGAATTGCTAAAGGCTGAACCTAAGAAAGTGGTGCTAAAAATGGATAATCAATCCGCAATTGCTCTAACCAAGAACTCAGTTCATCATGAGAGGAGTAAACATATTGACACTCGGTTTCATTACATAAGAGATTGTGTGAAATCGGGATTGGTTGAAGTTCAGCATGTTCGTACCGAGGACCAGCTTGCTGATATCTTAACGAAGTCACTGGGAAGGATAAAGTTTCAGGAGATGAGAGGAAAGATTGGTGTACTGGACATCAATAAAGAACAACAAGCTTAAGGAGGAGAATGATATAATTAATCTTGTTGTTTTATTTCAGTTTGTTTTGTTTTAATTCCAGCAGAGTTTAAGAGTAGACTTAAGAGTAGACGTAACCGTTCATATAGAAGTTATGATTTAGAGGTTATTTAGTGGACGTAACTTTTCATATAGCAGTTATGATTTCAAGGTTATTTAGAGGACGTAACCTTTCGTATTTGCTTCTATATATAATAAGAAAATCAGAAAATGATGTAGAAAGTTGAGCATCACAAAAAAGCTTCTGTTCTTTGATTATTTTGTCTCTGAATTTGTGTGAGTTTCCCAAATTGTGTGACTGGCCGTAAGAAAGAATAACCATCAATCCTGCCCAAATACTCCAAATAATTGAGAGGATTTTGTTACTCTAACTATTTGGAGTTTTGGGAGACCTGAAGCCATGACTGCTGGGAAGAGACTTTTCAACTTGTTACATTCTCTAATCTCAATTTCACACAAATCGGGAAACCATAAAGATTGGAGATGATCTCCTAACAATATTTGGTCGTTTTCATCATCATCCTTAGCAATGATTTTTAATTCTGGAAAGCAAGGAGACTCTAGAATTATTTCCTTTTCACCATCCTCTTCTCTGATAATATACTTCAATTCACCGCAATCTCTTATCTCAAGTCTTTCTAGCTTTGGCAGACTTTGAGCGAGGGACGGTGTAAAGATAAATGTCAGTTTGTCGAGATAATCCAACTTCAGATGAGCAAGACTTTGGAGGCTGACATTCCTGGTGGGCCCCTTCCATATACATTTGAGCTCAGGTAACCTTTGCAGCTGTAACTCTGTTAAAGATGACAGCAGCTCCTTCTCCTCACTGCGACCTTCATCAGGCAGCTCACCTAATTCAAAAACATATTCGCAGCACCATTCTTGAAATCATGTAACAGCTAACCAACCTTGCCTGATGCAAACATGAAGAAAAAAGACGATCCATGATTTAATTCAACCATTAAAATTTGAGGGTAAAGGAGAGGATAAATAATTGCAGCTATATCACCTGGTTTGGGCAAGAAAGAATTATTAGACTAGCAATCATCATCATCATCATCATCATCATCATCATCTTCTTCTTCTACTACTACTACTTCTTTCCACACGTTATTTCTGGTCCACTCTCTATTAATGCTTGAATCTTCAGCTACTTCGGATACCTGTAAACCAATTCAAGCATGGCATGCTCATTTTAACTTGTAAATCATATTATTGAGCGAAACAAGAGACAAACACACTAAAAGAGAGGCAAGAAATCAAGTCAAATCAGCAGCACCTCTGATTGAGCACTCATTGAACCATCTGGTGTAGTAGCAAATTCTGTGGTCAGCTTTGGACATTGATGGACCTTCAACTTCTTCAAACGAGGGAATAAGAAATCACAGCATCCGAAACTAAAACAGACAATACTTGATAATTGTTCTAACGACAACTCCTTTAGATTAGGAAGCACCATCTCCTTCTCAACGTTGACAGGTGAAGCTTGATCATCCTGCCCAAATACTCCCAAAAATTGAGAGGCTTCACTTACTCTCAGTGTTTGCAGCTTTGGGAGACCTGAAGCCATGGCTACTGGGAAGAGGCTCTTCAACTTGTTGCATTTTCTAATATCAATTTCACACAAATTGGGAAACCATAGAGATTGGAGATGATCTCCTAACAATATCTGGTCGTTTTCATCATCATCCTTAGCAATGATTTTTAATTCTGGGAAGCAAGGAGACTCTGGAATTATTTCCCTTTCACTATCCTCTTCTCTGATAATATGCTTCAATTCACCGCAATTTCGTATGTAAAGGCCTGCTAGCTTTGGCAGACTTTGAATGAAGGACGGTGTGAAAATAAATGTCAGTTTGTCGAGATAATCCAACTTCAGATGAGCAAGACTTTGGAGGCTGACATTCCTGGTGGGCCCCTTCCATATGCATTTGAGCTCAGGTAACCTTTGCAGCCGTAACTCTGTTAAAGATGACAGCTGCTCCTTCTCCTCACTGGGTCCTTCATCAGGCAGCTCACCCAATTCAAATACCTCTTCCAATGATTTACAGCTGTCAACAGTCACTTCCTTTAGATTCTTCAGAGCTCGAAGAAATTTTGCTGGAAACGGAGTGCGAACATCCCCACAATCGTCCACTCGTACAATTTCTAATCTTTTTAAGAAGCCGTTTTGCTGTCCATGGATGGCCATCTTATCAGAGAACAATTTTATATTTTTTCACTCATAAAAAAAATATTATATGATGTATAAATAGGAGAAAAAAATAGAAAAAAACAGGATTAAATACTTCTTAGAGATTGCATATTATTGTTTCAGTTTTTCTCTTAATTATAATAATAATTAGATTTTTGCGAAAAAAGGTTAATACAACTCCTAATAATTAGTTTCTTGTAAAAAATAAAAATAAAAATAGTAACTAATATTTTTATTTTAGTTATAAAGTTAATAAATATTTAAAGATATTTTAATTGAATTAAATATTTGAACACAAAATTTGTAAACACATAATATGATTTCTATGATTAATTGTTGGTATTAATAACGCAAACAACAATGAGGCAGTTAAGTTTCTTATATTTATATATATTTAGATAAAAATAAGCATTTATCAATTACTTTACTTTTAGAAATTGGGAGGAAGAAAGAATAAATTATCGCAATTGACAATTTAAATTAGTGGAGAAATATAAAGTACGTACTTGTAGCTGTGCCAACCAATTACCCACTTCTTCGTGGCCTTTAATGGTTAGTTGTTGCAAAGGCAATTGAGCATCAAAATTCCTTGGACCTAAAAAGATGTAATTTGATCTGAACCCAAGAGACAATTCTCTTAGCTGAGGGGACTTGATGATGCCATCTCTGGGGAGTGCATCTCCTTCTCCACTGTAAAATATTTGCTTTAAATTGTCAGCACCATCAATCGCCATCTGTTCCAGGTTTGTAAGACTTGGAGACATGGAGACAGGGAAGACATATTCCAGTGAAAAACAGAGAGATATTCGGAGAGTTTTTAATTTTGGGAAGCAAGGAGACTCTGGAATTATTTCCTTTTCACCATCCTCTTCTCTGATAATATGCTTCAATTCACCGCATTTACTTATCTCAAGTCTTTCTAGCTTTGGCAGACTCTGAGCGAGGGAATGTGTGAAGATAAATGTAAGTTTGTTGAGAAGCCAAACACTTAGATGAACAAGATTTTGGAGGCTGACATTTCTGGTGGGTCCCTTCCATATGCATTTGAGCTCAGGTAACCTTTGCAGCTGTAACTCTGTTAAAGATGACAGCAGCTCCTTCTCCTCACTGCGTCCTTCATCAGGCAGCTCACCTAATTCAAATACCTCTTCCAATGATTTACAGTTGTCAACAGTCACCTCCTTTAGATTTTTTAGAGCTCGAAGCAATTTTGCTGGAAACGGAGCGCGAACATCCCCACAATCCTTCACTTGTACAATTCCTAATCTTTGTAAGAAGCCGTTTTGCTGTCCATGGATGGCCATCTTATCAGAGAACAATTTTATATTTTTTCACTCTCATAAAAAAAATAAATTATATGATGTATAAATAGGAGAAAAAAATAGAAAAAACAGGATTAAATACTTCTTAGAGATTACATATTATTATTTCAGTTTTTTTTCTTAATTAGAGATAAGTTGAATAATAATTAGATTTTTGAGAAAAAAGGTTGCTAATATTTTTGAAGATATTTTAATTGAATTAAATACTTGAACAAAAAATTTATGTTCTTATATATTAAATCTAACAGATAATATGATTTCTATGATTAATTTTTGGTATTAATAACGCAAACAACAATGAGCAATAAAGAATAAAAAAATCATAAAAAATAAAAATAAGCTACCATGTTTGTTATATAATTAAAAAAAAAATCAAACCAATTACTTTAGTTTTAGAAGTTGGGAGGAAGAAAGAATAAATTATCAATTACTTCAGTTTCAGAAATTTGGAGGAAGAAATCAACATTATTTGGGAGATATAAAGGACGTACTTGGAGCTGTGCAGACAAATTTCCCAATTCTTTGTGGCCATTGATTTTTAGAATTTTCAAAGAAGGCAATTGGGCAGCAAAATTCTTTGGACCAAAAAAGCTGCAATTTGATCTGGAAGAAAGATCCAGAACACTTAGCCGAGGGAACTTGATGATGCCATCTGTGGTGAGTGCGTCTCCTTCTCCACTGTAAAATATTTGCTTTAAATTGTCAACATCAGAAATCTGCATCTTTTCCAGGTTCAGAAGGCTTGGAGACACAGATACAGGGAAGACATATTCCAGTTTACCACATCCAGATATAAGGAGATTTTCTAATTTTGGGAAGCGAGGAGACTCTTGAATTATTTCCCTTTCACCATCCTCTTCTCTGATAATATGCTTCAATTCACCGCATTTACTTATCTCAAGTATTTCTAGCTTTCGCAGACTTTGAGCGAGGGACGGTGTAAAGATAAATGTCAGTTTGTCGAGATAATCCAACTTCAGATAAGCAAGATTTTGGAGGCTGACATTCCTGGTGGGCCCCTTCCATATACATTTCACCTCAGGTAACCCTAACAGCCGTAACTCTGTTAAAGATGACAGCTGCTCCTTCTCCTCACTGGGTCCTTCATCAGGCAGCTCGCCTAATTCAAATACCTCTTCCAATGATTTACAGCTGTCAATAGTCACCCCCTTTAGATTTTTCAGAGCTC
Organism: Populus tremula; assembly: GCA_964019445.1. Taxonomy (NCBI): domain Eukaryota; kingdom Viridiplantae; phylum Streptophyta; class Magnoliopsida; order Malpighiales; family Salicaceae; genus Populus; species Populus tremula. Next base: position 46,113,273 of record CAXHTJ010000001.1, read on the forward strand.
GAAGCAATTTTGCTGGAAACGGAGTGCGAACATCCCCACAATCGTCCACTCGTACAATTTCTAATCTTTGTAAGAAGCCGTTTTGCTGTCCATGGGCGGCCATCTTATCAGAGAACAATATTATATTTTTTCACTCTCATAAAAACAATTTATATGATGTATAAATAGGAGAAAAAAAAGGATTAAATACTTCTTAGAGATTACATATTATTATTTCAGTTTTTTTTCTTAATTAGAGATAAGTTGAATAATAATTAGATTTTTGCGAAAAAAGGTTAAAACAACGCCTAATAATTAGTTTCATGTAAAAAATAAAAATAAAAATAGTAACTAATATTTTTATTTTAGTTATAAAGTTAATGAATTTTTAAAGATATTTTAATTGAATTATATATTTGAACACAAAATAAGCTAATATGATTTCTATGATTAATTGTTGGTATTAAGTTTCTTATATTTATATATGTTTAGATAAAACAAAACAAAAAGCAGTGAGGAAGAAAGAATAAATCTAACAGATAATATAAATTACGTAAACCATGAGGCAGTTAAATCTAACAGATAATATATTTCAAATGAGGCAGTTATATCTAACAGATAATATGTTCTTACAAATGATTAATTTTTAATAACGGAAACAACAATGAGGCAGTTAAATTTCTTATATTTATATATGTTTAGGTAAAAAAAATAAATTATCGCAATTGACAATTTAAATTAGTGGAGAAATATAAAGTACGTACTTGTAGCTGTGCCAACCAATTACCCGCTTCTTCGTGGCCTTTAATGGTTAGTTGTTGCGAAGGCAATTGAGCATCAAAATTCGTTGGACCTAAAAGGCTGTAATTTGATCTTAACCGAAGAGACAATTCTCTTCGTTGAGGGAACTTGATGATGCCATCTGTGGTGAGTGCATCTCCTTCTCCACCGTAAAATATTTGCTTTAAATTGTTAGCATCAGAAATCTGCATCTCTTCCAAGTTCAGAAGGCTTGGAGACACAGATACAGGGAAGACATATTCCAGTTTACCACAGCCTCTTATGAAGATTTTTTTTAATTTTGGGAAGCGAGGAGAGTCTGGAATTATTTCCCTTTCACCATCCTCTTCTCTGATAATATGCTTCAATGCACCGCAATCTCTTATCTCAAGTCTTTCTAGCTTTGGCAGACTTCGAGCAAGGGACGGTGTGAAGATAAATGTCAGTTTGTTGAGATGCGAAACTTCAAGATGAACAAGATTTTCGAGGCTGACATTTCTGGTGGGCCCCTTCCATATGCATTTGAGCTCACGTAAGCATGACAGCTGTAAAGTTGTTAAAGATGACAGCAGCGGCATCTCCTTCTCCTCACCCAATTCAAATACCTCTTCCAATGATTTACAGCTGCCAACAATCACCTCCTTTAGATTTTTTAAACCTTGCCGCAATTTTGCTGGAAACAGAGTGAAAACATCCCCACAATGCCTCACTTCTACAAATTCTAATTTATGTAAAAACAATTGCTCAAATGTCTTCGCATTGAAGGATGTACCATCCAAACTTAATCTTGTCGAGGATGGGTATCGTCCTGCATCAGACCGATTCCCTAATATTATATCATATTTGCGCCCATACCCTATTATTATATGATATTTGCGCAAGCTAACTGGAAAAACAAAATCTCTAGGAATGCATTCAACCTGCGGTATCCACAATGATAATACGGCTAACTGAGACAACGAATTTAGTTCTGTTAGGCTTGCATTCATTCCTCCAGTGCTGTCACATCCAACAACATCCCATCCATGAAAGCTTTCATCCCCGATCAACAGCTCTTCTAACTTCTTCAACCTTCCCATCAAATTCACAGGGATCCTTCCTAGGCTTTCACAACCTCTCACATCCAACAACCTTAACTCCTTGAGTTCTCCTATTTCATCAGGTAATTCTTCAATGTAGTAGCACGACATAAGACCAAGAATCCTAAGTCTCTGCAGCTTTCTCAACCAAATGAGGTCCTTGCAATGACACGAGATCAACACCAACGATTGAAGTTTCGTTGAGAGTTCAAGTGATTGCAACGACAAACGCCCTCCCTTCAGAGACAAAACTTCAATTTCTTTCATCCCTTCAAAGAACCTCTGAGGAACATTCAAACCATCATCCACTTCTAATAATAGAACTTTGAGCCGTGGACATACCAATCCTTCAGGAAGTTCAGCTAGTTTATTGCCCATTAACGAAATTGTTGTACAACCTTCAAAGCTTTTACCCGTCCATTGCCACTTCTCTAACCCTAAGCCAGCCTTTACCATGAATCTATATTCTTCTGATGATGCTATCTGAATAGCAAAGTCACGAACAAGGTCATGCATTCTCACATGTTCTTCAGTTTCAGAGCCCAACAGCATGCAACAATCTTTGAGGTTTTCGATTGCCACAGAAACTCGTTTCCTTGCATCTTCAATGGGCTCCGCATCTTGAATGAATGGTAACCCATAGCCAACTGCATATCTTGTCAAGTCCTCGATTGGAATGTCATAGTCTTCTGGAAATAAACAGCATAGCACGAAACATGACTTGGTTTCCTCGAGCTTCAAATAATCATAGCTCAACTTAAGACATGTATAAGCATTATTTTTTTCGTCAATTTGTTCCATGCGCGCAAATTGAGATTCTTTGAGCTGTCTAGACGCTGATTCCCACTGAAGTGCAGATGCATCTCTTAGAGCCCTTCCCACTGTCACAAGTGCTATGGGCAAGCCTTGGCATTCTCTCGCAACCTCCCTTGCCACTGTGTTCAAGGTAGAGTTCCCATCAGGTAAACCTGCATTGATTCTGAATAAATCCCATGCTTCTTTTTCAGGTAAGGGAATTAACAACACTTTTAGCTCGCACCCCATAGAAGAACATATGCCTTTAAGACGTGTTGTTAGAAGAATTTTACAACCCCTATGATCATCACCAAATGGGATCCCTATCTCTTCCAAGTCAATATGTTTCCAAACATCATCCAGGATAATAAGCATCTTCTCCACTTTCTTCAGTTTCTGCCGTAATCGATCAGCTCTCCCTTCTTTAGTGTTTTCTTCAAATTTCAAACCTAACTTATCTGCCATTCGGTTCTGAATGTCTATGACATTTGGATTCTGCGACACCGTAGCCATCAAAACTTCATCAAAAAGCGGCGACTCTCTGGCTTTCCTGCCTACATCTTTCATCAGGGTGGTTTTACCCACCCCTCCCATGCCGTACAGTCCGATCATATTGACACTGTCATCTTTGAGAGCTTCCATAATCTGTTTGAAAGCTTCTTCTGACGATTTTGAGGGCGTGAATTTCTTTGATGGAAGAAATTCTATGGGCTCAGGATGAGCTCTGTGGGACACTTTTGTAGGCTTTTTTCCCTAAAAGTTCTCTGAAAGTCTCCGACTTCTTGGCCAGTGCCTTGCTTAACTTGAATTGTCGCATGCAGTTTGGACACCAAGTAAAGCATTTGCCATTTTTTCCTATTTCATTTTCCAAGGGCTTCGCACGTTCAATTTCGTCTTCTGCATCTCCCAGCCACCTTTCGACATCCTTCTTAATTTCTTCAGCATTCCTTTCAGCAGCATCGACATCTTTTTGCAGACCATCTAGTGCTAAAGCAAGGTTCTCCTTTTTTTGTTTGAATTCTTCAACAAAATGGTTGAAACAGAACATGTAACGGAACTGCCTTCCTACTGGTTCCACCATGAGCTCTGCTATCTTAGATATAACGGATCCACCCACACTTTCAAGAGCCATTTTCCACAGGTCTGAAAATCAAAGAAATAAGGATACAGAACGTGAGAGTGAGTCACTACAAGTAAAACAGGCGCAGAGAGAATGGGAATAGGAACTTCATTACCTTAATTTGGGAAAATATGTGAGAAAAGCACTGGCAATCAATGAAATAGCGGGAGGAAGAAAAGGAGAAGGCCTCTAGCTCTGTATGGAATCCAGCTTCAAAAGCAACAGGGCAAGATTCAAACTGACACTTGTGAGTTGAAGTAGTAATTCCCATTAAAAATGCATCTTGATGACATAATTAAGATAATATAGAGACAGTGACAGAGAAATAAAGAAACGAATGAAAAGTTCAGGATAATCACATAGACGTCTTCATGGATGATACCAGCTCGCTACCAACAAACAAATATAATTAACCTAAGTTGTGATAGGTCAAAGTTTTTTTTAGATTTATTTAAAAAAAAAAACAGATCAACAAAGAATAATTATCGAAAGAAACTCCATAAAGAATCAAACTGAAGCAATTAAAAATAATTAATTTATTTCAAATTTAAATTATATTTATTAAATTATATATAAACAGTATAACTTTTAAATGGCAACCCAAAACACTTTAAAATCAAAATATTCCATTTCAATTGAAAAAATAAAATAATTGCATTCAGCAATTAAGCACAGCAATATTAAAAAAAGAAAAAAGCTAAAAGAAATACGTTTTTTATGGCATCGAGAGTGCGGTTACTTTTTTCATCCCTTTTTTTTTTGTTTTATTTTATTTCAGTCCTTCAAGTCTTTTTCTTTTGCTATTTCATCGAGTTTCTTTACTCTTGAGTTGTTGTGCTTGCTCTCGAATATGCATTATGCTAGGAATTACAATTACATTACATAAAAAATTATAATTACAAATTTAAAAAAAATTATGAGAAAGGACCAACATTACAATGTGAGCAAATGAAAGGAGAATTTTAAATTTTCTTGTGACATGGTGAAAAGCTAATCCAAGGAACCAATAGATTATCGCCACTTGTTCACCCTTATCTGCACATTAAGATAGGGGTAGAAAGTAGGAGAGAAAAGTCATAATCTTAGATTCTTTTGTGACATGGAGATAAAGGTCATCTCAAAAGCTAATAGATAGTCGCCACGTGTTCGACTTTATCTACCCTTTAGTAAAGGATAGAAAGTGCGAGAGAGAAAGGTTAAAAGGCTTTAAAAGAAAAGGAAAAAAAATGGAAAGACACGGTTGAGAAAACAGGGACGTGGAACTAGAACCAGAAACGGAAGGAGACATAGAAAGATCGGAGGGGAGTAAGAAAAAAATATGAATATGTGATGTCCTATTTTATTTGGAATTTCTTTGGACACTTTAATAATATAATAACAAAAAAAATTAAAATATTTATGAAATTATCATTCATTCAAACACATATTTACTGTGGAATACAATAGTATTTTTTTCTATATTTTACGTTTTAGTTTTTGATAGCCATGCTCGTTTGATTTTTTTATTTTTGTTTTCATGCTCTTACAAATAAAGCAGGAAACGAGGACCTGAAATCACGACAGCAAATAAGGAGAGAAATAACGTGTTTAACCGAACCTCGTAACTCCAGGAAAGTGAAGGACTAAACCATAGTGGCAAAAATCTTAAAGGGTTCTAAATTGTCTCTGTTACTTTCCCTTAATTTTCTAGACAAGCAAAAGGAGCTAAACTTATTCCCGACCAAAACATCAAGAATTTCAGTAGAGCAAAAGTAGAGATTATTACTTGACCATAAACAACTAGTCAGCACTACCCAAAGAAACCGAGTCAATGAGAGAAAAAGACTATTAGCTAGAAAAGAATCAACAGATCCAAGAATTTTCTGTATGGTTTCCAAGAAAATGAAACGAAATGAGCAGCACAACCCTCTTTCTCCACAAGAAAAGAAAAGAAAAAGAAAGGAAAGAAACAAAGATAGAAAGTCAAACTTGGCTTCTCTTTAAGTGTTATAAAAAAAAAAAAAAAAAAAAAAAAGTTCGAGGAAGTGGGCAGCCTTTTTTCTGCTGTTTATGTGGTGTTCTGCTGTTCACGCAGACTAAGAACTCCTACCATCGTAAAATCATATAATTAAAACACAACAAAAAAAAAGTAATGAGCAGCTCATTATGTGCGAAAACCAGAGAAATAAGGTTACAGAACGTGAGAGTGAGTCACTACAAGTAAAAGAGGCTCAGAGAGAATGGGAATAGGAATTTCATTACCTTAACTTGAGAAATATATGCGAAAAGCACTGGTATTGAGTGCTCAATGAAATAGCGGGAGGAAGAAGAGGAGATGGCCTTTAGCTCTGTATGGAATCCAGCTTCAAAAGCAACAACGCAAGGTCTAAGCATTTTGATGACATAATTAAGATACTATGCGTAGTAATATAGAGACAGTGACAAAAAAATAAAGAAAAATAATGTGTAAAAGTACTCACCTAGCAAAGAAAGAAACGAATGAAAGGTTCGGATAATCACTTAGACGTCTCCATGGATGATACCAGCTCGCTTCCACCAACAAATTTAATTAACCTAAGCTGTGACAGGTGTTTTTTTAATTTATTTTATTTTAAAAAAATACAGATCAACAAGAGAAAGAGAAAAGACTTGCAAAAAAGTAGAATTGCTGAAAGAAACTCAACAAAGAATCAAACTCAAGCAGGTTAATGATTGACCTATAACAATATTTAAAAAAAAATAAAAAAAGCTAAAAGAACTACGTTTTTAATAGCATCTAGAGTGCGGTTACTTTTTTCATCCCTCATTTGTGGTTTTATTTTATTTCAGTCCTTCAAGTCTTTTTATTTCGCTATTTCATCGAGTTGCTTTGGTCTTGAGTTATTGTGCTTGCCCTCGAATATGCATTATGCTAGGAATTACAATTACATCACCTAAAAATTACAATTACATATTATAATTACAAATTTCAGTTTTTTAAAAAAAACAATTTATTAGAAAGGACCAATATTACAATGTGAGCAAATGAAAGGAGAACTTTAAATATTCTTGTGACATGGTGACCAGGTAATCCAAGGAACCAATAGATTATCGCCACTTGTTCAGCCTTATCTCCACATTAAGGATAGGGGTCGAAAGTAGGAGAGAAAAGTCATAATCTTAGATTCTTTTGTGACATGGAGATAAAGGTAATCTCAAAAGTTAACAGATAGTCGCCACGTGTTCGATTTTATCTACCCATTAGAAAAGGATAGAAAGTAGGAGAGAAAAGTCATAATCGTTGTGACATGGAGATAAAGGTAACTCAAAAGCTAATAGATGGTCGCCACGTGTTCAACTTTATCTACCCATCCATTAGGAAAGGATAGAAAGTAGGAGAGAAAAGGTTAAATGTTTTTTTTTTAACTATTCAATATATTCATAGAAAACACTCAAAATAAAATTATAGACAAAAAAATATATATTTCTTATTTATTGAAAACATAAAATTTTAATTCATGCATTTTTTTTATTTAAAAAATGTATTTTTTATGAGTAACATTATTTTGCTCAATGTCCCTAATACATAATTAGTTATAAAGTAATGAAAATATCATAATAAAAATTCCTAATCTTCTTGAAAACAATTAAATAATTGAACAATCACTTAAATATTATTTTAATAAATTGATTGAAAGAAATTTTTAATTAAAAATAAAGAATAAAGAATAAAATGATATCTAAGATAAAGGTCATACAAATTAATAAATTATAAGTAGCAATATTTAATGCAAGTTTAAGAATAAGAGTTTGCTTTGTGTTTTGTTGTGAGATTAACCATATCAAATTATATATTTAATAATAAATAATTGTGTTGTGTTATGAGTAAAATCAATAAATTAAAACACAACAATAAAAAAGTAATGAGCAGCTAATTATGTGCGAAAACCAGAGAAATAAGGATACAGAACGTGAGAGTGAGTCACTACAAGTAAAAGAAGGTCAGAGAGAATGGGAATAGGAATTTCATTACCTTAACTTGAGAAAATATGTGCGAAAAGCACTGGTATATAACAAATATACTGATGAAAGGAAGAAGAGGAGAAGGCCTTTAGCTCTGTATGGAATCCAGCTTCAAAAGCAATAAGGCAAGGTCTAAGCATTTTGATGACATAATTAAGATAATATGCGTAGTATATAACAAAGAGACAGTGACAAAGAAATGAAGGAAAAAAATGTGTACAAGTACTCACCTAGCAAAGAAAGAAACGGATGAAAGGTTCAGGATAATCACTTAGACGCCTCCATAGATGATACCAGCTCGCTTCCAATAACAAATATAATTAACCTAAGCTGTGATCGGTCAATGTTTATTTTAATTTTCTTCTTTTTTTAAAAAAAAAAAAAACAGATCGACAAGGGAAAAGACTTGCAAAGAAATAGAATTAATGGAACGAACACAACAAAGGATCAATCTCAAGCAATTAAAAGTAATTGTCTATGAGTACCATCTGTGTCACACGCTCAAGTGAGGAGAGAAAAGAAAAAGAAAGAAAGGAAAGGGACAAGGAAGGCAGAAAGTAAGGTCACGTAGGGCCAGTCTTGTAGAAAGTTTGAAAAGTAGCATGAAATAAGAGGATAATAGCATAGTTGTCAGAATCAAAACACGTATAAACAGAGGACAAAAACAGGGAGGGAGGCTGTTTTTTTTTTTTTAACTGTGTCGAGTGCTTTTTATAATTATATTTAATTTACAAAATATTAAATTAATATATTTTTTAATATTTATTGTTATTATATATATATATATATATTTAATATTTAATAAATTTTTAAATAAATTTTTTTTAAAAAAAGTATGTGTCACAATACAAAATTATATAATAAATTAAAAAAAAAAGGAGTTTTATGCTCATTAATATTCACTAGACTTGTAGATATTAATAATAAAGTTTTTGAAAGTTTTCGATCTAGTATTTGAACTTATTTTTTTTGCATAAATGAATTTTTTTAAGCTTAATTGCAGTTTTTTTAAGGAAATAGGTTGAATTGAGAAACAGAGAAACTCGGCAAAAATACGTGGTTAAAATCAATCCATTTTTTTATAAAAAAAACTCCTTAGTTGTTGAGGAAAGATTGGTAGTGGGAACAAATCACCAAAGTCAGCAGCAAGGAAGTTCCGAGAAGTGGGCAGCCTTTCTTCTGCTGTTCATGCAACTCCTACCATTTTTAAAATAATATATTTAAAATACAATAATAAAAATGTAATACGTAGCTAATTAATGTATTAAGCAGCTAATTAATGTTGCTGTTCTTTCTTCTTGTTCTGCTATTTTGATTTTATTGTATTTTTAAAAAACATTATGATTGTGAAAGCTAGCCAAACCATTAGAGCAAAGCAATGTCCGAAGGTTTTTGAGAGTGTGGTTGTTGTTATTTTTTAAAGTGTTTTTTATTTAAAAATATATTAAAATAATATTTTTTTTTATTTTTTAAAAATTATTTTTGATATTAACGCATCAAAATTATTTGAAAACACTAAAGAAATACTAATTTGAAGTAAAGAAAAAAAATAAAAATTTTTTTCAAAAGTACTTTTGAAATGTAAAAACAAACAGAGCCTAGTGTAGTTACGCCCAATGTTGTCCCGAGATATTTTTTATAATCTAACTTTTTTAATATATTTTTTTATTTAATTATGCAATATATTCATAGAAAACACTAAAATATATATTTCATCAAAATTCTCTAGTCTGATTTGATTATGTATTTTTCTAAAAAAAAAAAAGTTTTTGACTATAGAAAAAGTAATAAGAACCAGGAAAAGTATCCTAAGAAACTGTAATGATTTGAACTAAAAAAATATTTTTTTTTATTGAAAACATAAATTTTTAATTCACGCATTTTTTTATTTAAAAAAAAATGTATTTTTTATGAGTAACATTATTTTGCTCAAATGTCCCTAATACTTAATTATTCATAATGTAATGAAAATATCATAATAAAAATGCCTAATCTTCTTGAAAACAATTAAATAATTGAACAATCACTTAAATATTATTTTAATAGATTGATTGAAAGAAATGTTTTATTAAAAATAAACAATAAAGAATAAAATGATATCTAAGATATATAAAGGTCATACAAGCCTTCAAAGATAATATATGTACATGTACAATACAAATTAATAAATTCTAATTAGTAATATTTAATGCAAGTTAAGAATAAGAGTTTGCGTTGTGTGAACCATATCAAATTATTTAATAATAAATAATTGTGCTGTGTTATGAGTAAAATCAGTAAAATATTTGGTGTTCTGTTGTCTTGTTGTTTGAATTAAAATTATTATTAAGAATATAAATTAAATTAAATATTTAAAAAACTAAATGAATTCCTTAATAAATAAATAAATTCTTTCTTTAGAAAGCATGGAAATGCCATGACATTGGCTTTATAGAGAATACTACGAAATTAACAGCCAAAAAAGTTATCGATAGCTGTGTAAATCATTGGATTCGATGGAAGGAAGATGGGAAGAGGGGAAATGGGTAACTGGAAATTAAAAAGAGATGAAGATATGTGCATGGCTACCTGTTTTTGAGAATCATGGAAAGTTCTCCCTAACTTAAAACGGCACCAATTATAAGTTCATTAAAACAAATCTGGAACACAACAGATGGAAAAAACTCGAAACAACTCGTCTAGAATATAGGCAATGAACTCGAAACAACAGATTTATTTCATTTTGTTTTGTTTTTTAAAATAATACAAGATATATTATCTATTTCAGGTGAAACATAATGGAAACGACAACCTTTAAAGGGAGTAGAGACCACATATGTGTCGCTCGAATTCAATAGCCTTTCTCCTATACTGGCATGTGCTTTACACGCACCAGCATTTCTTTCCTTTTTATTATATAATATTCAACATCGGTGAGTGAGGATTTGGTAGCTGGCCTTATTAGTAGTGTTGGTTGCTGAATTGTCAGGCGTGTTTTGGGGCCATGCGTGGTCACCAAGAACAAATCCGTGAGGGCGGTAAAGCTCCAAAATGAATAATTGCCCAATCGAGTTAACGTTTTATGGTCTTTTCTCCATGATTCGGGTTGAACATTTGACATTTATCCTTTTTTTCTATAGTCTTTTCTCCATGTTCATTGTGATGACACACACTTGCGACAACCAGTAAATCTATAGTTAATTTCATTTTTTGATAAAAGATAATACCATGGATGTAGAATGGTTACCAATTGTTAGTTTAATATGCCTTGTAGCCAATCAGTTAGTTACACAAGCCATTATTATATTCATGTAAATACATATTTATTATTAATAAAGACTTAATTTAACTTTAATATTCATATAATATTAGATTAATGAATCTAGAGTATAGATAAAGTTTATGTGCAAAAAATGCTTTGCAAAGAAAATTATAAAGTTGCTATAATTATGAGATTTTTAATGCATCAAAGTATTGTTCATAAAATGATCTTGGTCGATGCTCTCTTAAATACTAGATATTTATTAGAGCCATAAAAACTGATACATATTATATTTTTTCTTTAATGAAATGAAGCAACTGTTCTTATAAGTTTAGCTATAAGGGATACCTAAAACTAATATGTAAGTGCTTGTCATAAGACATATACACTGAATTGACCCGCATGTGAATTCCATATGGAGAGATTACCTATGTCTATGGAAAGACTCACGTGATGATTGTATATGTAATCCTTAGGCTTGAGATCACTAAGTTATCTTATATAGAGAATGTTATGCTTTGATCCTGTTACATGTTATCTTAATTGAGGTAACAAAATGATATAGATTGGGTATATCAAGAACTATATGAAGGTACTTGAGTGATCAAGAGAGGATTTCATCACCCTATGTGAGTTAGAAAAAATGTTCCATCTGTTCTCAAATAGTATTGACTGAGAAATCTTTGGCCAAGGTAGAATGAGATTTAAAAAGAGTTTCAAATCTTATTCAAATGATCAATTAATATTATGTAGAGAATGAACATGATTTAACATGTCAAACATACTTCATGCTTTAATGTTAAATAAGAACATTAGTAATAAAATGGTATTAATTACAATGAGAAACCGATAATTGAAACCACTAATGACTTTTCTAATATTTTAGGGGATCATGACACGTTACTAGACAATGCACATGATCTTCAAATCTTTAATTCTAATTTATTTAATTATAATTATAATTTATATTTGGGCCAATATATTAGGAACCTAATAGGTCATACACATTAAGAATTAAACTATGATGATTTAATTAAGTATAACTTGATTAAAATATATTTTAGAAATTAAGGACTATAATATAATTAATACAAGGATTATATTTTCAGATCTAGAAAAATCAGGTAAGGACTTGATTGAGTTAATTTATAAAATTATCTTAAATTAATATATGGATATTATTCAATGAGGAAATTGATATTTTGTCAATTTATAGGGTTTTTTATATTTCCTTACAAATAGTAAGCTATGCCTCTTAATTTTTAGGAGTTATCTGTTAGACAGAAAAACTACGTATGTCACAGAATAAAGAGATAACACTCTAGATATAACAATCCCTCTCTCCTAAATAAGGACTTATGAGATTTTTCATTAATGGTTCATGTGGATTACCGTTGAAAGACGAACAATTGAACGACTTCTAGTTTACAACAATTCAGTCTTTTAAAAATTATTCAAAATCGAAGATGATCAAATCTTCAGATAATAAATTCCTAAACTCTAGATCTGTTTAACGAAATTCTAGAGAATCCTAAATAATTTTATAACCTCTTAATTTATGCAAGAACTAAGCTAGATTTCATCCAAGCAATCACTAACTCTAGTATTTTCTGTGTTAAAAAAGGAGACTTCCTGGTGTTCGCCGGAACTTGGGTATACTATATTTGAACAAATAACAAGGTAAAAACATCTTTTAACGATATTAAAATAATTTATTAATATAAATTACTTTTTTTATATTAATATTAAAAATAAAAAAATATTTTAACAAACATCTACTTATTCAAACACTTAAAAATAAAAATCTTAAAATCACAGCATGATAAAAGAACAAAGAAAGGAATGGGACAAGGAAGAAAGAATTAAAAAAATGATATATATATATTCTAGTTTGTTGTTTTTCTTTATATAATTTATATAAAACCAGCTTATTTAATGGATCATATTTAATTAATCAGGACTAAATAAATAAATAAAAGATATACTCTCTCTTCCCATTTCCTCTCCCAACTGAATTTTGGCGACCACCACCCACACAACGATAGCCTACAGAACCACCAGCCATACCACTTTTCAAGACCCCTTCTCCATTTTCCCTCAATTTTCTAGACAAGCAAAAGGAGATAAACTTATTCCCGACCAAAACGTCAAGAATTTCAGTACAACAAAAGAAGAGATTATTACTTGACCAAAAAAAACTGGTCAGCACCAGTGGCGGAGCCAGAGATTTTTAAATGAGGGGGCAAATTGTTAACAAATACTATATTATATAGACATGTATTAAAAATCAATTCAAAACATATATATTAATTCATATCAATTCAAAACATATATATTAATTCATATCAAGTAAAATTAATATAAAAATACTTTTAAAATGAAAAAACTTAAATTATAATTGTTCTCTTCGAGTTTTCATATTTTGAAACCGCTTCATAATAGCTTCATTATCAATCTTATCGAAGATATCTTTCTCAATGTATACAACCAAACTATCATTCATCCACTTATCTCCCATCTTGTTCCGCAATCTACTCTTGACAATATGCATAGCAGAAAAAACTCTCTCCACTGTAGCAGTTGCAACTGGTAGAAGTAATGACAATTTGATAAGCATATATACCAATGGAAATATCAAATTCTTCTTTGTTTTTACCATTTTCTCTGCAAGACTAGCAATACCTTCAATACCAGAGAACTCATCATCACCACGTAGATCAATAATATACGTATCAAGTTGGTCACCAAGTACCATAAGGTCCACTATAGAGAATTCACTAGGATAAAAAAGAGCAAGACGAATAAGCTTTTCTTTGTTGAAAGTAGAGAAAGAGTCATTTGGGCTTAAACATGCCACACAAAGAAGTAACTCCATACTCGTCTCGGTAAAACGATCATCCAATTCAGTAAGTTGTATGTCAATGATATTGTTAAACAATTCATAACGAAAATGGTGTAAGTTTGTAATCCCTTGAGATTTTCGCCTTGAACGCCCACGAAGCTTGTACTCATCATCCATGTTTAGAATATCAATATCATGTTTGATGCAAAAAGATGACACTTCTTCCAGTAAAGATTCCCAATCATTCTCTCTCATCAATTTGAATCGTTCCTTTGATGTTTTCAATAAACTCATAGCATTTTCTATGTCTTGATCTTTTCTTTGTAATGCTTGTGATAACTCATTAGTAACTGCTAGTATCCTTCTCAAACAATGAAGCATGAACACAAAATTAAATGATTCCATAATACCTGTTAAAACAATCGCTTCCGTTCTCTGTTCTGAGTTCATCCCATCCTCCCTTATAATCTCAAGCACATCAAGAACTGATGAAAACATTGCAAGTAAACGAATAATTGTAATATAGTGGGAGCCCCAACGAGTATCACCATACCTTCTAAGAGAAGTTTCTTGATTCAAGCCTCGTCCACTAGAAATTTCCCCATTTTCAAGTCCTTCAATAATTCTAGCATATTGTTTTTCTCTAATCACCTCCATCCTTTTACATGATGCTCCAACTATGTTTATAATGCTAGAAATAAAATTGAAGACATCTCCAACTTCATTATGCTTCTTTGTAACAGCCACAAGAGTCAATTGAAGTCTATGAGCAAAACAATGTACATAATATGCACTTGGATTGTTATTTAGAATAAGTGCTTTCAAGCCATTGAATTCACCTCGCATGTTACTAGCTCCATCATATCCCTGACCACGCAATCTTGATATACTTAACCCATGTTTAGAAAACAAAGCTTCAATAGCTGCCTTGAGTGAACTAGCAGTTGTATCTGACACATGTTGAATGCCAAGAAAACGTTCAATTATATGTCCATTGTTGTCTACATATCGTATAACAACTGCCATTTGTTCCTTGATTGATATGTCACGTGACTCGTCAATTAAAATTGAAAATAATGATCACCTAGATCTTTGATAATCACATTTGTAATCTCCTCTGCAGCAGCTTAAGTAATGTCTTTTTGAATATCTGGAGAAGTCAATTTGTTATGTCTAGGAGCTTCACTGAAAGTAACTCTTTTAATAACTTCATTATTTTTGGAAAGGAAATGCAAGAGCTCTAGATAATTTCCTTGGTTGCTTGAACATTCACATTCATCATGGCCACGAAATGGAAGTCCTTGGTGCAACAAAAAACGAGCACACTCTATTGAAGCATTCAATCGAGTTTGATAATCACTTTGACTCTTTACTGTCTGCTCAGATAACAAAGTCATGATACTTTGTTTTTCATTCATCAAATTCTCACATTTTATCCGAGCTGCATTGTGACTACTATTAGACTTTCCAATATGAAGATCAAATCTTTCCTTTTTTTTCCAATTTGAAAACCCATCACCCACAAACGAATCAACACCCCTTTTGACTTGAAGAGGTAACAATACAAGCAAAAGGCAGCATCTTTGGCTATACTGTACTCTAACCATGTTGGGTATGCACCAAACCAAGCCGGATTAAAGCGTCGTAGTGTTGATATATTCCCAAATTGTTTTTGAGGAAAATCATAGTGTGAAGGTTGACAAGGACCTTTTTGTAGATAAGCTCTTCGGATTGCATCCCTATCATTTATATGGTACTCATAAATTGGTCTTCTTAAGCCAGGGTCAGCAAGAAGAGTGTCAGGGTTGATTTCAATATGACTTTTCTTTGAACTTGATTGAGTTACATGACTTGAAGCTTTGATTGACTCCTCATCCTCAAGGGATTTACGCTTGAAATACTTGTCCAGTGACATGTTAATTTAATATGAACCTGCTGGATTTTTTATCATCATTAGTGTCTACATAATAATTAACACAAGTACACAATAATTCACTATTAAACAAAAGTCAATTGAATTACACAATAATTCTAAATCTTTCATATGAAATTAATAACAAAATACATGTCAATTTATCAAAATCAAAACCTATTTCAATTCATATCTAAATGCATATAAATTATATGATATAATAAGTATGTTGATTAAATTATACTTAATTATTTCTAGACATTTAATTAAGGAACAATGCTTAGTGTATGTGTAAGAGGAACAATACTTGAAAAACATGCTTTCTACTTGATATTTTACTTACAAATAAATCATGTGAAAATATTAAATTTCAATAAACTACTCTATCAATGCAAGAGATGTCAAGAATAGTGGTTTTGCATGAATATTAATTTATTTTTTATAATAAGAAAAGAAACACTTAATTGATTAAATTACAGATTTAAATATTTATAGAGAACATATTCATAACAAAACCCATAAATTATCATAAACCCTAATATTTTTAATAACTAATTATAAAAGAATAAAACTAAAATTAGACAATAAAATAAATAGAAAAGATGAAGAAAATTTACCTAAAGTACAAAGCAAAAGGCAAAAAAGCTTAATTGATGATTAAATTTGTATATAGGAGACTAGGAGAGGTAGGAACGGTGGCTGAAAAAAAAACCCTACAGGAGAAGATAAATAAACAAAAGGGAAATAGGGAAAATTGGGGAGCTGTAAATTATAATATATATATATATATATATATATATATATTGGGGAGCTGTAATTATATATATATATACACTTTCCGTAACTGTAACAATAACAATAGCTATTGTATAATAACTTTCCTTACTTTCCGTAACTGTTGTTGTAATTCATTTTTGGGTCCCCACTTAAAAAATAAAAAAAAATATATTATACAAATAAACAGTAAAACAAATGCCAGGGCGCCTTAAAAATGCCCAAAAATTGATTGAGGTTGTTCAAAAAACATGAAAACTAATTTTTGACAGTGTGTCATTGACTGATGAGAGCCCCGATGATAAAGAAAATTTAATTTGAGGAAGAAAAATCCAAATTCAGAAGTTTATGGACTCAATTAAATTTTATTAAAGGTTTAATTGAATTTATGGAGAGTTTAATTGCAAGAAAAATGGATTTTGGAGTTAATTTGGGTTTTAATTAGAAGAAATTAATTTTTCCGGGGTCAAATTATATTTTTTGGAAGTTCATTTGGCAAATCAGGGGCTTAATTGCATAAAAATTGAAGTTTAATAGCCAATTAGGGACTGAATTGAAGAAATCCGAGACCAAGGACTAAAATGCAAAACACGCGCAAATTGAAGGTTGTCTTTGAAATCTGACGCGTTTTGGCGCCTTTTCCTTTTAAATGAAACGACGCGTTTTGACCAAAACGGCGCCGTTTCATGCACTGTTTATTAAAAAAAAAAAAAAGAGTCCAAAACGGTGCTGTTTTGACGGCACTGTAGATCTTCTTCTTCCCCTGAACTTTCTTTTCCATTTTTTACGCAATAAGACGCCCACCATTCGGCGCCCACTTGCCTCCTTTTTCTCCACTGATCGATAGTGGAGGGGGCGGCCAACAGTGGCCTCCCCACCGTGACGTCCCCCCCTGTTTTTGCCTATAAAAACAGGGGAAGGGGAAAGAAAAAGAAGAGGAGAAGAGAGGGAGAGAAGGGGAAGGATTTAACGACAGAAAGAGAGAGAGAGACGAGAGAAACGGAACGAAAAAATAGAAAAAAAGAAAAGAAGAAGAAGAAAGAGACACGACAAAGGAGAGAAAAAGAGAAAAAAGAGAGAAAGAGAAAGAAGGAGGACCGTCGCTGGAACCACGGCGACAGCAGCACCGCCTCCGCTAGAACCGCCTCGACGCCACCCCGGGTACCCTCCTGCTCCCCGATCATTTTCTTCTCCTGCTGCCCAGCCTTGCATTTGCATGCAGAACATGAAAATGTTATTTTGTTTATCTTTTAATATCCCGGGTATGACATTATACGTAATACATATTCCGGATATTTGATTATTAGTATTTTAATTTTCTTTCTTTTTACATTAGAACCTGGGATATGACATTACATGTAATGCGTATTCCGAACAATAATATAAAAAAAACCACAACACGATTTTAGATTTTATCAGACATTAAAACAATGCAGCCTACCTTAGGTAGGGCGTAGTTGGGGTGCTAATACCTTTCCTTTACGCAACCAGTCTCCGTACTCGATCTCTAAAGACTAGTTAAGGTTCCTAGTAACCAGAATACTAGGTGGCGACTCCCAGTCCATATTTTCACTTGTAGAGACAAGAATTCCTTGTCTCTCTCTTTATTTGCCAGGAATTGCCCCCTTTTGACCCACTATGGCTCCGCCACTGGTCAGCACTGAAAGAAACCGAGTGAATGATGGAAAAAGACTAATAGCTAGAAAACAATCAACATAACCAAGAACTATCTGTATGGTTTCCAAGAAATTGAAAAGAATCAAGGAGCGCAACCCTCTTTCTCCTCCAAGAAAAGAAAGAAAAAGAAAAAGAAAGGAAAGAAACTAAGATAGAAAGTCAAACTTGGCTCCTCTTTCAGTGTTAAAAAAAACACAAAGAAGTTCGAGGAAGTGGGCAGCCGTTGTTCTGCTGTTCACACAGACTAAGAACTCCTAAAATTGTAAAATCATATAATTAAAACACAGCAATAAAAATGTAATAAGCAGCTGATTAATGCTGTTGTTCATTCTTCTTGTTTTGCTATTTTGATTTTATCATATTTTCTTAAGAAATTATGATTGTGAAAGCTAGCCAAACTATTAGATCCAAGCAATCAAATATAGAAACTAGCATAGTTGCGCCCTGTTCTCCCAAGTACTTTGTATAATCTAACTTTTTTTTATATGATTTTTTAATTTAATTATGCAATAAATTCATAGAAAAGACTACAACATGAAAAATATATATTTCATCAAAAATGTGTAATCATTCATGTATTTTTCTTAACAAAAAAAAAGTTTTTGATCACAACTAGAAAACCGGAGAAAACCAATGGAATTACCGATAAAAAAATTTTGTTCGGTAATTTTATCGACGGAAATACTTTCTTCGGTGATACGGTCGGTATATACAGATAGAAAATACTCGTCGGTGATCCTGTCGGTATATACCGACGGATACAGTCCATCGGTATCTACTGACCGGATCACCGACGGATTAAATAGTTTTTTGGAAAGTTGCAATGATGCGATGACGTGGATTTTTTTTAGATGATTTTACTGACAGAATGACCGATATATTCAAACTGGGATCTCCATACAATGACATGGCACATTCACTGGCGGAATCACCGACGGTTTGACCGACGTAAACGGTCCGTCGGTGATTCCATCGGTAAAATGGCGCCAAAGAAGTGTCAAATTCTAAGTCAATCCTCAATTTGTTATTTATTCAATGAAGTCCTTAATTGCAATTTTGATTTTAAGAATCAATTCAATTGCATCACTGCCAAATTCAAATTTTAAATCAATTCAATTTTTATTTTGGTCCTTGGCCTTGGATTTATGCAATTTAAACCCTAATTAACCATCAAACTTTTAAATTTCTTCAATTTAGCCCTTGATTATCGTCAATTGGATCCCTAGAGTTTTTAAACTTTAATTGTTTCGAATGATAATAAAATTGACTTCTAAAAGTTGATTTAAATGTTGATTTCCCTTGCAATTAAAACCCTAATTAATTTAATTAAATCTATGATTGAAAATTCCAATTGAGTATTTAAACACCCAAAAAAGAATATTTTTACTAATGAGTTTTGTCAATTGAAACTGTGGATTACCATTTTGGCCTACTAATTTCACTTGGCATTTAGGTCTTCCTGGACATTTCATTTTAGGCTTGCTTGAAGTGTATATTTCCTTGCATTTATTTTATTATTTTATTATAAAATGGGTAACATAGATAATAATCAATCACATAAAAATACACAATGATTTAGGGCACGCACAACTATAATAGTTTATTTCCATTTAAATGAATCCTTTACTACCGAAACTCTGTCCTTACAGTTAATAAGAGCTTTCTGAATATGATTTCGGCCATTTTAGTAGTCTCAACATTTCATAATTATCCTTCCCAAAACACAAGTGACGTGAATATCTTTTTAGTCTTCGTCGATACAGTTGACTCATATATATATATAGTCTATTATTTTTTTGTAAGAAAAATAAAAATAAAAAGAATAAAAAATTGGGTTATAACATTAACAATTAAATCCAAGCATAATGTTACTCTCTATTATAAGAATTTAATTTAAACACACAAAACCAATATTAATTAACTCATTTATACCACATTTAACAATTTCAACCCAAACAGTCCTAAATGTCATTAAAATATAAGAATTTAATTTATTCCTAATTAAAAAAAAACATTATTTCTATTTTTATAAGTTTTTCTTAAATGTTAATTAAATAATTGTTTTTTGATCAAATTTTAAACAATTCATTCGTATTTCAATTCATATATTTATAAGAATTTAATTTTTTTAATTGATTTTTAAATTTCATTCTAAATCTATAGTGTAAAGATTAAACTGGATTATTGTAAAAATCAATAGGAGGTCTTGCTTGTTGGAACTAATAATGCCCTCTTTTTTTTGGCAGCATATTCATGTGGTTTTATTTAATTTCTCTGGTTAGTTTATAAATTTATTTTGTTGGTGTCAACATTAATTTATTTCAAACAAATTTTCTTATCTAAATTTTGAGAGTCTTAAATAAGAAATTCTATGATGTTGAATTTGTAATCATAATATTTACCACATAAACATAAATATAAGAATAAGAGATAAATATGAAAGAGGGGATTTTTAAAAATAATATTATCATTTCTTATAGAATTGAATTTTTTTTATTTTTTTATATATCTATTTCTATTTTATACTATAAATATTAATATATAGATATAATAACATAAACCAGTAGAGATCCAAACATAAGAAAATATTATTATTATTATTATGGGATAAACTAGCATGAAATCCAGAAATGGATAATGCTCGTAAGCCCAACACAAAGCAATACCCAAATGGAGTCCAACTAAGGAAGTAGAAAGGGCCGAAGGGACTCTTTTTACAAGGAAGCTGCCACATATTAAAATAAAAACTGTTTTTTTTAAAAAAATTATTTTTTAATATTTTATTTTAAATTAATATGTTTTTAGTATTTTTAGATCATTTTAATGCGCTGATATCAAAAATAATTTTTAAAAAATAAAAAAAATATTATTTTAATATATTTTCATGTCAAAAATACTTTAAAAAGCAACTGTAGCTACACTCCAAAACACACTCTATAGTCATCAACAAATAGAAGAACAACAATGGATGAACTTCAAGAAAGAGAGAAAAAAAAAAAGAACTCAATGCATCAGAGATCAAATACGTTAGCTATGGTGGTGAGCATCACCTACCATTAATCATGAATCTTGTCGATCAAGAACTTAGCAAGCCTTACTCCATCTTCACCTACCGTTACTTTGTCTATCTTTGGCCACAACTTTCTTTCTTGGTAAATGTGATTCTTTTTTTCTTTTATGTTGTTGGGATTTTTTTTGGTGTTGTAACGGTGTTTTTATGGGTTTTCAATTTCAGGCGTTTCACAAAGACAAATGTGTAGGGACTGTTGTTTGTAAGATGGGGGATCATCGGAATTCAACTTTTAGAGGTTACATTGCTATGTTAGTTGTCAAAATGCACAAAATTAAAACTAAAAACCAAAATAAAAAAGACAGTTAACTCTAGGGCTAACATTTGAATTTGACAGGAATAATTGAATTAATTCTTAAAAAAAAAAAAAACAGTTAAAAATGGTGTCTTTTCGATGGCATTGTGCATCTTTCTTCCCCTAGATGTGTTGTAGGCAGGGGAAGAAGGTTTTTCTTCCACTTCATTGCAGCTTCTCCCTCACCTCTCTCTCTCACTTGCCTGAAAACACCGACACAACTCACATCCCCCTTATAGCCTACCACCATGATGAAAGGGGGTAGAGGGGACAAGCCCTGTGGGTGGCCCTGGGATGGCTACATAATGGCTGCCCAACCTCTCTACCCCTTTGGCATGATTGGACAGAGGTAAGGTAAGTCTCTTTCTCCTTTCCCCTTATAAATACCGCCCTCACCAAGAGGTGAGGGGGAGGATGAAAAGATTGAATAAAAAACAGAAAATAAAGAGAAAAAAAGAAAAAAAACAAGGAAAAAAAACAGAGAAAGTTTGAAGGGAATAAACAGAAAAGAAAAAGAGAAGAAAAGAGAGAAACAAAGAAAAAATAGGAAAGCAAACTCCTCGGCCTCACACCATCTTTCCCCCCTACTAACTTCACTATAGCTCCTAGAACCACCATCATTTTGCTTCATCACCACCACCACACCATCGTGAGCCACCATCAACCTTAGTTCCCTTAAAACAAAACTTGTTGGGCCGATATCGGCCCAACCCTTATTTTAGGCTAATATTGGCTCAACTCTTTTGGACCGACCTCAACCCAATTTCTCTTTGTGTCAACTTCAGCCAAATTTCTTTTAGGCCAAATCTCAGCCTAATGAGGGTGGGCTTAGCCCACATAACTAGGCCATGCTCATCCCAATATTTTATTATTATATATTTATAATAATATATAATATTTTTTTATTACATATAAAAGTAAAAAAAGCAACAAAAAATCCCAAAACAATTCCAAAAACATCCTTTCAAAAATTTGTGATTTTCTCACAAATGTTTTTACCAATTTTTATTGATATTGGTTTGTATTTTTATACTGTAAAGATAAAAATCTGATAATAAAATACCTTGTTTTCTCTAAAATTTTGCAAAAAAATTCTAAAAGAAATGTTTTGTTTTCATGCATAAAAAAGGAAATGTTTTGTTTTCATGCATACAACTAAGTCTCTCAAAAAAATATATATAAAAAATCTTATCATGCTTTCATACAAAAAAGGAATAAAAAAAGATATTAAGTATTTCTTTACCGAGGAGGACTTTTCTTAAACCTTAGATAAACCATGTAACAGTCTGACTGTATTACTTGCTCAATGTTAAAAGATCCCAACATATCCTTTTTATTTTAGGGTAATCTTTTTTTATTCACCAAAAATTCGGTAGGGTTTCATTTGTATTTGGGACATCCCAAATTATCGACTACAATTAGTTTACTCAATCAACCCATCATCACAAGGTCCTGTAATTCCGGACGTTTCATCAAACATCATAATTCAACACCTTCATACAATCCACACAATATATATATATATATATATATATATATATCCTACGAGTAAGTTCAAGATGAACATAGTCTACATATCATATCATAAAATTTAAAAGAAAAGGACTACTAACATGTAAAGAAAGCATTTACAGCATAATAAGTATAAATTTTCTATCGGATTCATAAGAATTCTAATAGACAACTTATATATGTTGCTTGTAAATCTTTTAAACCCAATTAACACTCATTTGCATATTCTTAATTTGGATACTTTTATTTACTTACGTGAACTGGGTGACCTTGCAAAATCTAATCTTGAAATTCATTTACTAGCAATCCTATCACGGACGCCATTAGCCGAGGCAAATCTTGTAATTCATCTCCCGATATTCCTATCACGGATGCCATTAGCCGAAGCTAATCTTGTAATTCATCTCCCGGTATTCCTATCACGGATGCCATTAGCCGAAGCTAATCTTATAATTCATCTCCCCGCAATCCTATCACGGATGCCATTAGCCGAAGCTAATCTTATAAATACGCTAGGCTTTATTTACTTTGAACACGATATTTATTATAATTACATTCGCCAAAAGAATTTTAAATTGTATAAGTGCAAATAGGAGGGAAAATCACGCACCTACTTCGCCTGTCTCGTGTGTCTCGTGACCTCCCCTAATAGAAGATCCAATCCTGGTTGCTCCTCTTGAATCACAAGGAAGTTTTAGGTTATGATTCCTTAAAGCCAATATTATAGAGAATCCTTATTCATCCATTACTCATATGTTACTTTCTATACTTGTTCATTTCCTCATAATAACATACAGACATATATCATGCATATTTTCAGAGTTAGTATCTTAATGTACAAGTGTTCATATGACTTCATTCTTTTATATTCTTATATATAGTATTCACGTGAAAGTTTACTGTTACTGTCTAACATTGAATTGTTACTGTCTACACATTGAACTGTTACTGTCTAGACATTTGAACTGTTACTGTCTACTTTTTGAACTGTTACTGTCTAACTTTGAACTCTTACTGTCTGAACACTCATCAAATTTTTAATTATATCTAAAATTCTAAAACTCCATTTTAAGTGAGATTGATCTCGTTAGAAAGTTAAGACACGAGACTACTAGTTCTCTGAAGGAAGGAGAACCCAGTTCTGCCTCCAAGATAATCAAAAGTGCTCATCAACTAAGCAGTCTTACTGCCCTATATAATCAGTCACGACTCAGTCTCGGCTGGTAACTCATAATTGGAGTTCTACATCTCCAAATTGAGCAAGACCGGTTTTCTTGGTTAGCTAACATTCAAATCTACAATTTTTATGAAGGAATCCAATCCTAATTTCCATCCTCCTACTTGAAATCTCACCAAAAGTCAGGAGACAAGTCTGTCCAGATTCGTCTCCCCCCTCCCCTTCATACAATACTTTCATAAACTACATACCACACACATAAATTAACTTAATCTTAAAAATAAGTACTTTTTCCCCAATTCATGTCTAAGAACCCTAACCTATGATTCAATATCAAGGCATCAATTCATTATCGAATTTAAAAATGAATTTTTTAAGATCATGTTTAGAACACCTTACCCGGTACGAATTAAGATTTTGATCTTCAACTAGTTGAAGATTTTTAACTCCCTCTTTTCTTTTTTTTTCTTGTTCAATTTCTTGGTAATCCCATGCTCTCAAGTGTTTATCCCATCTATAAACCCTTAATCTTGGATGGGTTCTTGAAATTTTAGCGTTTCTCTCTTGATTTCGCAAAAATAGGTATAAAACTCCCTATTTTCTCTCCTTATGGTTCCTGCAAATTTTTGGTGAGGAGATAGTACTTATACTTTATATTTTCCCTTATTTGCATTTAGGCCCCTTTTTCCTTTAAGTGTATTATTCTCTTTAATTAAATTCAACCCTCAAGTATCGGGTTTATTATCATGTCTCGAATTATTTCACCTGGAAATTTATATTCAAAAATTTCTGAATTCCTGTTTTTATTTAACCATATAAATGAATTTCTTTATTTTTCCCGGGGTTTACAAACCAACAATTAGAAATCACAATAATACCTTAGTTTATATCAGATAATTAAATAAAGCAGCTTACCACAGGTAAGATGTATTATAAGTGTTAATATCTTTCTTTTACGCAATTAGTCCATGTATCCAATTTCTGAGACCAGTTAAGGTTTCTATTGACCAAAATATCTGGTGGCGACTCTCATTTTCTCTTTCCACTAATAAAAAACTAGAATTATTTGTCCTTTTCATTTCTCGATCCGAGAGGAATCACTTTTAAATCTCATAACCTCGGCTATAATAACTATGTTTTGGTACCATTTTCAAGTATTTATATATCTATGCACATAACGTGTTATCTATTGAAATATTTTTTAGTTATTTTTTATGACTATAAAATAAAATCATAGTTTTTGTACTGCAAAACCTAAATTTTATCTTGCATACACCGCCAAAAACGTTTAGGAACCTCAAAAACTCTTTTTTTTTTAACCCCAAAATATCTTCTAATTAGCCTAAATAGTAAAAATCAATCTAAATAAAAAAAAATATGGGTCTAATAAACTTTTTCTAGCATGGTTAAAAGGCAAAATCATCTTTATTAAACTCCCTTCTTCAAAACAAATCCATTAATGTTAAAATTAGTCTTTTTATGACCGGAATATGATTAGCTTCTTTTTTTTTTACCACATTAATTCTCCCCCCTCTCAACATTCAATAACTAAAAATATGATAAAAATGAAGTTTTAAAACAGAGTCGTAAAAATTTTAAACTACATGATTAAATAAATCTAAAAAACAAAAACTTCAAGGACCATATTAAACTTTTCTACAACTTTCAAAAAAGATTGCATTATAGGAGAATAGTTTAATGCACAGTAACTTGAGTCTTGCTGGACAATAAAATTTGTTATGGTAAGAATAATAAATGTTTTAATTTAGATTATAACACGAAGCATGCACAATTAAGATTACAACAAGGAGATTTCAAGAAGTAGTTAAACTTAGGTTATATTAGATATGACTTTTGTAAATTGATTTAAAATATTTTTGAGTTTTGATTTTAATTTGTTTTTTGAAGTAAGTTAAAATAGCTTTTGATTTAATTTTTTTTTGTTATAAATTGGATTCAAACCTTTGATTTAATAAAAAACAAGAAAATTTTGCTTTAGTTTGTGGATTTTATACTGAATTCTTTATTAAAAAGTTATTTTGAATCATTTTTACAAATAATGCTTATATCTTACGGTTATTTTAGTTTATTTTTTTCATAAATTATTTATAAAAAAAACTTTTAAATTATAATTCAAATTAAAATATCATAATTAGTTATGAATTGGATTCGATGAAAGGAAGATGGGAAGAGGGGAAATGGGTAACGGGAAATTAAAGAGAGATGATGATCTGCGCATGGCTACCTGTAACAGAACAGATGGAAAAAAGTCGAAACAACTCGGCTAGAATTTAGACCGAGGAGCATTTAGAGGATAGAATATTTAAGTGAGATGAATTTTGTCTCACTTTTTTCTATTAAACCGAGGAGCATTTAGAGGATAGAATATTTAGAGTCTCTAGCAAGAGCCAGCAAGGTATCTGCTCGAAAAAACCATTCAACAAGAGATTGTTCTGCTAGGAAAACATGATATCAGTATCAAACTTTTGAGCATATAGTACAGCATAAAGTCTCAGTCATCTTGAAATATGTCGACAACAAGTCACATAAGCATATGCAATAGAAACAGAGCATCAAACAGACAGAGAAAACATACTGATGCAGCAAATACCGAAGTCGTAGAGCCATTAGTTTGAGCAGAAAGGAAAATGAAAGTCCACACATTAAACTGTAAACATTATGCCCTTGTTTTTGAAGATTTAGACACTTCAAAAGAAACACACGCTCCTATTTTTGGGAAGTTCACATAGCAAACACTTAGATAAGTCGACATCTTCTTTTGGTAAATAAAACTGTTACAATGTGAATCCAATTTCTATCCCATTGTTACAAAAGCTTCTTGTGATGATTTTGAGGGTGTAAATTCCTTTGATGGAAGAAATTCTCTGTCTTGAAGAGGAGCTTTGTGGGACACTGATGAAAACGTTTTTGTATTTTATTCAAGGTTTCTCAAAGTCACCGTCTTCTTTTCCAGTGCCTTGCTTAACTTGAATTTTTGTATCCAATTTGGACACCAAGTAAGGAATTTGCCATGTTTTTCTATTTCATTTTCCAAACAATTCACAGCTTCAATTTTGTTGTTTGCATCTTCCAGCCATTTGCTGACATCTTTCTCAATTTCTTCAGCATTCCTTTCAGCAGCTTTGACATCATTTTGTATACGATCTAGTGCGAAAGCCAGGATCTGCTATTGTTTATTGAATTCGACAAAAAAATCATTGAAACAGAACATGTAACGAAACTTCCTTGTTGCTGGTACCAGCAAGAGTTCTGCTATCTTAGATATAATGGATTCACCAACACTTTCGATAGCCATTTTCTGCCGGTCTGAAATCAGAGACATAGATAACGACTGAGAGTGAGTCATTAAGTAAAATAGGCATTGAGAGAATGAGAATAAAAATTTATTACCTTAATTTGTGAAAATATGTGCGAAAATCATTGGTATTGATTGCTCAATAATAAAATATAGCGAGGAACGAAACGAGAAGTCCTTTAGCTCTATATGAACCCTTCTTCCAAAGCAAGAAGGGAAGGTATAAATATAGCAATAAAAAGGTAGAAATATACTTTATTTATTTTTGGAAAAATTACCCTAGTATTTTACAGTTTAATTGAATTATATTTGCTTAACGTGTTTGAAAAAAATATCTTCTATCCTAAACTTTTATGCGCTTGTAATAATTTACATTCTATAATTAGCGTGATAAAAAAAAATCAACAGAAATTATCTGATTATTTACGAATTTGCTAATATTTTTCATTTAATGACCAAGAAAATCATGTTGTGTTAAAATAACAAAAATACCATAAAAGCACAAATTTGGATCTATACATTAACACAAAAGGAAAAATATCACCATCCAGTTAAGTTAAATATCAAATTTATTGAAGTGAAACTTATGAGGAATATATTTCATATTCTGGAGAATATACGGATGAGTCAAAGTCGCTGAATCAAAATTCATGCTTTAGAGAGTTTTGAATGCTTTACAGGAGCAGTGAAATATTGAAGTGAGGAGGGTTCATATTGATTCCATGAAGTTAAAAAACAGATCAACTTTTCTTACCCTACTCACAAACAACGTTGGCAAATTTACAGCAGATCCCATAGAAATAACATTCTTACACCCCAACAAGTCAGATCCCATTCTGCCACACCAGTTGCTGAGTTGCTCGGAGGCTTCAGTTTTGTACCAAACCCCCCCCAACCAGTCATCAACTGGTGCACTTTGCTTTGCAGCCTTTGAGGAAGAAGTAAAAGCCTCCAAAAATATCATCATCATTATTAACAGATGAACTAGACCCATTTAACCCACCAAAATATATCATCATTAAAAGATGATTTCGCACTCGTATTTTTAGTACTGGAAAACACAAAATCATAACCGAAATCAAAGCCAGTGCTATTTTGTTTTTAATTCTTTTGAAAAACATCAAAAATGTCAAAATCATCATCAAAATTCTATAATTTTGAATTGCAAAAGAGAGTTTCGTGATAATCCATGAATGACCTTTCAAAAGAATTGGAATAGTAGGTTAATTTAGAAGAATATGAGGAGGGTTTCTGGTTTGATGAAGGGAAATTCAAATAACTAAACTGGCTATATGTTTCTTTGAGGATGAAACATGCGAGAGATTCCACCACCCAGGACAAACAACTACATTGAGAACAAATCCGTGTGAGAAATCAATTTTAATAGTAATTTTTTATTTTAAAATAAATCACAAATTCTTAACTGTTTGTTACTGAAAAAGGAGAGAGGGAGAGAAATGATGTCTTTAGATGTTTTTGAATTATAGGATGCTAGGGTAATTTTTTTATATAAATATATAAATAGAAGATAGTGTTAAAAAATCGAAGGGAGCTTTTACAGGAATACTATTATCTATTTTCTTTTCTCAAAATCAATAAAAAAGAATTTCATTGAGAGAAAAATAGTATATTATCAATCTAATGACTACATTTATATTTACAATCTTCCAAAGGAACAACTTTATGTTAAGAAGAGGAGAAATATTATAACAAAATAATATTTATTGATTCAAACTAGTGTTATAGACACTTGTGAGTAAAAGTGTCAATTCCCATTAAAAAAAAAAATGCAATTTGATGACATAATTAAGGTAGTAAGACTAATACAGAGACACTAACAAACAAATAAAAAAAACAATTTGTACAAATACTCACCTAGCAAAGAGAGGGACGGATAAAAGGTTCACCACGGTCAATTTTGTTTTCTTTTTCTTGGTTTAATTTTTTTTTTTTTGAAAATGATGAATAATAGAAAAAAAGAAGAAGAAGAAAAACTTGCAAAGAAGCACTATTAATGGAACGAGGTTATGATGAAATCTCTGTGTCACACTCTCAAATAATATACTTTATCCATTATATTTTGCATTATATGTTCATAACACATCAAACTCCCAATTTAGCATTCTTATGCAAACTACAACTGCAGAAGGCTTGTGCATGTAGGGGAGAGGTAGGAAGAGCTGCAAAAGTTGTCGCATCTATTGTTAAGCTGTTCAGAGTTTCTATCTCATCATCCAATCTGCCAAACATTTAAAAGACCATGTGCAGGAATTGATCTCAAAGGGGTAGCACCTCATATGCCTACGGGAGATACATAACCAATGATGGTTGTTCTATCCATAAAATTAGCTAACATATGACTATTTTATTCAATTAACATTTCAGGATATGAGTTCTCCTAGCCACACTCAAAAGCCCTAGCCACTAGATGAACAAAGCACCTAAAAAATTAATCACCTACCTAATCCAATACATGAAAATTTGGTTGAAATCTCCTACAATGAAACGAGTTAATTGAATGCGAGAGTTCGATAAAAGACTGGTTGTGCAAGGAGAAAAAAACATTACTCTTAGTACACCATATTTAAGGTATGCTACATTATTATTTAATTATTTTTTAGGTCATGCTTCTATTCTTTGGTTTTTTCTAAGGTCTAAAATAGATCTTATTTCGTGATAGAGTCTCTATTTTATTGGATGAAATCCTAACCGTTTTGAAGTCTAAATTATAACATCACATTTATTTCCAAAATACAACTAATTCCTAACATAAGGATTGTTATGATTTTTTTGGTATTTTGATCAAATCCTAATCGATAATCATAAACTGATTGTAATATTTATTTTTGTATTTTTAAAAATATCATAAAGATACAATTTTTGTTTATATATGAAAATAAACGTGAATTTTTATTTTAAGATTTGGTCGTATGTAAAACAAAACATTTTTTGAAGTGAAAATTTATTTTTTGAATTATCAATTTATTTTTTATTTTTTTAATCTTTTTAAGATTTTAGAGAAAACCGGCTATTTTGATCAAGTTTAATTTAGTTCTTTCATTTTTTATTTCTCTCAATTACACCCTTGATTGATTTCAAATTTTCAATTTTATGCAATTTCATCCTTGAAAAATTCAATACCAACCCTAGATTTCAACCCGTTTTTCACATTAGTCCTTAGTTTCAGATTTATACAAGTTGACCCTTAAGTGACCATTAAATTTTTAATTTTCTTTAATTTTAGCCCTGATTTTAATCAATTGGGTCCTTAGAGTTCCGTGTCATTTACAAATTGGTCATTGGTTGTGAATTTCTTCAATTTAACCATTAACTGACCACAAAACTTTGATTTTCTTGCGATTTTACCAACGATTTCAATCAATTGACTTGGTAAAAATTAAATTTGGTCTCCTAAAATTCCAACCTTCTTAATTAAGCCCGAATTGGGCTCCCAAACTTAATGTTTCACCAATTAAGCCCCTAATAAAATTAATTTGACTAATTTAAAGTATAATTAATCCTTGCACCTAATTAAATTCATTAATTGGACCCAAATTAATTCTTAAATATAATTCAATTTCAATTTGGCCTATGATTAAATCAAATTGGCCTATTAAAAATCTAATTATGTTTTTAGGCTTGATTTTTAAGTAGATTTGTCCAATAATCATTTAATTTGTTCTTAAATCTGCATTGTCTCTTTAGTTTTGGGTGTAATGGGGTACATTTAGGCTCCTAATATCATCCAAAGTTGTACCTTGATTTGAAATCCTCCCAGCTTGCTTTTGCCAAAATGTGAATCCTTATTTTATTTATTCTATTTTTTATTTGGAAAAGAAAAGGGATGAATATGAGGAATAACCCAGAAATAAGTTATGACAATGAGAACTCTACATTCTATGATTTTATTTTTGAATATATTCTTATACATTTATAATTATAAGAAACGTTAAAAGGTATGGGTAAAATATTATTCTCACACCACTATTCACTCAGCGTTGTGGATTGCCTTAATGTTTTTTTCATCCTGTTCTTATAGGTCTAAATTGATAGACAATTTTAGTAAATTTGTTAAGGAAGAGCAAAATTTAAACACAAATAACCAAAGTGAAAGAAAAAAGCATAAAAAAGGGTGGTAGTTTTCGGATTGAAGCCAAAAGTTCACTTTGGTCCTCCTACTTTTTGAATAATAACTTTTTGGTCCTTTAAGTTTTCCCACATTTTATTTTTGGTCCATAACTTCGTTTCTCGATTTTTTTTCATTCCTTAGTTTGAGAGAGGAGACAGAAAGTCAATGGATTACAATGTTAGAGAAAGTCTCCGTTGACACTGATTTTCACAACAAAAACAGTCGATTTTGGTCTTAATAGATTCCATTTGATAAAGAGAGTTCTAATGAGGTGTTTTTTGCTCTTGAAATTTCCAAAATGTTTATGATTTTTTGGGCTAATTTATTGGTTTATTTACATTATAAGGATCATTTTTAGATGTTTTGGTGTGAACTTTGTTTAAATTTGCATTCTTAGGCCAAAAAACACCCTACATGATTTTCTAGCCACCCCTTTAATAGTAGAGAACTTGAAAGTCTCAGTAGGTGACATGTTGTTTCCCTTTATCTTTTTTCAAAAACATTTGGGGCATTTTCAAATAAAAAAATAAAGTTCACCGTAAACTAGCCCTTTTTAAAATGAGCTTGATGTGCGTGCTTGACTTGATAGGCCTAAAAACGCCAACCTATTTCTTTATTTTTTTTAATTATGTTTTTTAATTGATATTTTATATGTACTTTTTAATGAATTTTTGAATTTATATTTGAATTAATGATTTTTCTTTCTAAATTTTTAGATAGTTTATTTAGACTTTTTTAAATTGTGGTTATCTTTTACTTATCTTTTATGTGTTTAATATCTCGAAGAAATTATTCTAATTCATCTATAATTTTTTTTATGTTTTATATAAATAAACTTTATTTTCATGATGTGTTTATAAAAATAAGAATTATTTGTTCTTGGTAAGAAAAAATGATCTTTAAGATTAAAAGAAGAAGAAGAAGAAGAAAAAAAAGAAAGGTGTGCATTAAGGGAAAAGTTGAGGTTAAATATTATATTTATCTATCTTTTACTTTTATGAAAATGATTATTATTTTATTTTGTAATTTGATTGGCATTAACAATTCTTTATTAGTTTATTAGTTCATATTTTTTAAGATTTATTTTGTTTCACATTTCTCAATTAAGAGAATCATGATACAATGAAATGCATTTGAAACACCGTCCCATTTTTCTACTACATTAAAAATTAACTTCCTACATGTGGCATGTTGCGTTAACAATTGTTTTTGTATTTATTAACTTATATGATCCCCAATTTATTTTATTATATGTAAACATCAACTTTTTTTATGCACAATTATATTTTTTCTCTCGATATCAAAAAATATATTAACAACACTTATACATCCATTCTTTTGTGTTGGAAAATATTATCTAACCCATAGCGAAGCGAGTTAAATAAACATGTCAATACCTTTTTTTTTGTATTTATGATTAGGTTTTTTTCTTTTGTTAAAAATACATTTGAAAAGCATTCATATTTATTTATTTTGATAAAAAACATTTCTGACCCATAGTAAAGTGCGAGTCAAATAACTACTAATATGGCTATAGTGAGTGTCTTTTTAGTATATGTGGATGTAGGAAGCAATGTGTTATATTATTAGTTAGATATAACTTACCTATTCATTATTAAAAAAAAAACATACAATAAATAAATATATTAATAGAAACCTAAAAGAGATCGACTGAAACAATATAGTCTCCGAGAGAAAATATTGTGAATTCACGCAATGTTTACTTTCTATTTTTTTGTCTTTTTTTTATTTAGTGATCTTTGATGATGAATTGATTAAGATTTGAGATGGGAAATGTATTTTTATTTGTTTTTTTTATGGTTATCTTGCTCTCAGTATGTGAAAATTCCTATGCAAGGAATCTTTAAGATATGAAGATCTTATGCTATAGAAGCAGAGAGCATATTTGAATGGAAAGCAAGAACTGCCTTCAGAAATAATATTGCAGAATTTCTTATACAATCGTACTTCTTTCTGTGTACATGAATGAGTATATATATACATATATTCCAACTAACTAACTAACTTTCTTTAACTAATTAACAGAATATAACTAACTTCTAACTGTTTTAACTGTCAGGATTTAACAGTAATGCATATATATTTAATCTGCTGGGATTTCTTCTGCGTCTGCATGGTGCTGGGATGTTTCTGTCGTTGTGTTGATCTTTGGAGGATTGTGTAGACTCCAATATCCCCCCTCAAGATGAGAATGGATATTTATCATTCCCATCTTGGCAAGGATAGGATTAAGAGTGAGATATCCAAGGGGTTTGGTGAGGGCATCGGCTAGTTGAAATCTAGAAGGGATATGAATGATAGTGAGTAATCCATCTTGCAGTTTCTCACGGACAAGGTGACAGTCAAGCTGTATATGTTTGGTTCGTTCATGATGGACTGGGTTAGAAGCAATCTCTGAGGCAGGTTTGCTGTCGGTATATAGCAGGGCTGGTTTGGAGTGAGATATATGAAAATCATTCAACAAGTAAAGCAGCCATTGCAGTTCACATGAGGTAGTGGCCAATGCACGATATTCTGCTTCTGCTGAGGATCGACTAACAGTGGGTTGTTTCTTGGACTTCCATGAGATGAGTGAATCGCCAAGAAAAACCAGGTAGCCGGTGACACTACGTCTAGTATCAATACATCCTCCCCAGTCACTGTCAGAATAAGCTTTCAAATGGAAGGTAGAATCAGCTTTAAGAAATATTCCTTGTCCAGGTGTGGCTTTGAGATATCGAAGGACTCTTTCGGCAGCTTGCAGATGAATTGTATGAGGGTTGGACATGAATTGGCTTAGTGTTTGGATTGCATAGGACAAATCTGGGCGTGTGATGGTAAGGTAGAGAAGTCTGCCAATTAACCGACGATAAGAAGCAGGGTCTGACAGAGAGGGCTATCATCATTAGCACTGAGTTTTAGTGAGGATTCCATAGGAAATTTAGCTGGTTTAGCTCCAGAAAAACCAGTATCGGTGAGGATATCTAAGGCATACTTTCTCTGGCAAAGAACAATCCCTGTTGCAGATCTAGCAACTTCAATGCCTAGAAAGTACTTAAGGTGGCCTAAGTCTTTGATAGGAAATGTGGTGCGAAGGAACTGTTTAACTTGGTGGATTGCAGTGAGAGTATTTGAGGTGATGATAACATCATCAACATATATTAAAACTGCGATGAATGTGGCTGTAGTTTTTCTGATGAAGAGGCTTGAATCAGATTTGGCTTGGATGAAACCAAATTTTAATAGAGAGGTGGACAGTTTGGAAAACCATTGTCGGGAAGCTTGTTTCAGGCCATATATGCTCTTTTTGAGTTGACAAACTCGATGATCATGGGGAGTGGAGTAACCAGGAGGTAATTGCATATAGACTTCCTCATGTAAATCTCCATGCAAGAAGGCGTTGTCTACATCCAGTTGATGTAGATGCCAGTTGTTAACAGCCGCAATGGTGAGAAAAACTCTGACTGTTGTCATTTTGGCTACAGGGGAATAAGTGTCAAAGAAATCAATGCCTTCTTGTTGAGTGTATCCCTTAGCTACTAACCTGGCTTTGTAACGTTCGACTTTGCCATTGCTTGAAATTTGACTTTGTAAATCCACTTGCAGCCAATTGCAGATTTGTTGGGAGGCAGAGGAACTAAATCCCAGGTTTGGTTGTGTTCGAGAGCTAAAATTTCATTAGTCATGGCTTGTTGCCAATGTGGAATGGTGCTGGCTTGTTTGTAAGTTTTTGGTTCAAAAATTAAGGAAACAGAAGAAGTGAAAGCACGGTGTGGTGAGGATAATTGAGAAGTAGATAAGAAGGAGAAGAGTGAGTGTGGCTTACCAGAAATGGAGATAGGGTCTGCTGAAGGAATCTGAGCCATGGTGCCACAATAGTACTGTTGTAAATAATGAGGGGGTTGTGTAGTACGTGTAGACCTTCTAAGATGAGAAATATCATTTGAAGGTAAGGTAGAATTGGTGGGAACAGGAGGTTGTAAAGGCAATGTGGGTGAGGAAGTGGAATGGTTTGGAGGAGGTTGGGATGTTTGGCTAGGGAAAGGGGCAAAGACCTGGGGAAAATCTGGAAATACTAGGGGTGTATGAACTGTTTTTGGTATGGAGGGGAATATGGATTCATGAAAGATGACATTACGAGATACAAATGTTCTGCATGTGTGTAAGTCAAGGACTTTGTAACCTTTGATATGTGGAGGATAGCCAAGAAAAAGGCATTTGGTGGCCCGTGGGTGAAATTTGCCTCTGTTGTGGGTGAGGGTGCTGGCAAAGCATAAGCAACCAAAAACTTTGAGGTGTTTGTAAGTTGGTGGTTTGTTGAATAGGAGCTGATATGGTGTTTGTTTTTGAAGAAGGATGGAAGGTGTGCGATTAATAATGTGGGTGGAGGTGAGGATGCAATCGGTCCAGTAAGTTAAGGGGAGTTTGGTTTGAAACATGAGAGCTCTTGCTACATTGAGTAGATGCTGATGTTTCCTTTCAACTTTGCCATTTTGTTCAGGTGTCTCAACGCATGTTGTTTGATGAATAATGCCATGGTCTTGGTAAAAAGTTGGCATGTTAAACTCTTGTCCATTGTCTGTCCTGATAGTTTTAATGCTGGTAGTGAATTGATTATGAACATAGGTGAGAAAGTTGCTTAGAAGACCTCTAGTATCAGATTTTGATTTCATTAAGAACAGCCAAGTGAATCTACTGTAATCATCTACAACAGTAAGAAAAAATTGATGACCAGTGTATGAAGTAACAGAAAAGGGTCCCCAAATGTCAATGTGGACCAACTGAAAAGGCTGTGTAGATGTATGCATGGATAATGGGAAGGGCAGCCGTTTTTGTTTGGCTAAGGGGCAAATGTCACAAATGGAGTTTCCAGGGGAATTGACTGAAGGATCTATTTTGTGAAGAATGTTGATTTTGGAAGTAGGAATGTGTCCTAAACGAAAATGCCAAAGATCAGTGGTGGCAGTACAAGATTGAATTAATGCTGTGGAAGGTGGACATTCTGTAGATTGATCAGTAGGTTTGTGGAGATGGTATAAGCCAGATTCAACTTCAGCATGCCCAATCGTCCTCCATTTGTTGAGGTCCTGCAGGAAGCATTTTGTGTGAAGAAAGAACAAGCCAACAGTGTTATCAGCAGTTAGTTTTGAAACAGAAATAAGATTAATATGGAAAGATGGTACATAAAGGGCATTGTGTAAGGTTATATCAGGTGAAAACTGAACCTTCCCTGAAAAAAGAATAGGCACTTTGTGGCCATTTGGCAGATGAACCTGACTTTGTGTTGTGGGCAGAACAATGGATTCGAAAAGATTGGGGCTACAGATCATGTGATCTGTTGCTCCTGTATCAAGAATCCAGGTAAATTTGTTCTGAGGTGAAGAACTGGTATGGCATGAAAAGGATATACCTGAGGCAATTACTTCTTTGGCAGTGCTGGTTATCTTGGAATTGGAAATGCTATTTGCAAGGGTAAGTAAGTTCTGCATTTGCTCTTGGGAGAAAGTGATGCTGGGAGTTTCTTGATGTTGATCAAGAACAGTAGAGTTATGTGCAGTAGGCAGTCTTTGATGAGTCCTGTTTGCAGGTGTCATAGCAGCAAATCTTTTTCCTTTTGGCCCCTTCCATCCAGGGGGATATCCAATAATCTGAAAGCATTTATCAACTAAATGGCCTGGATATCCACAGTGAGAGCAAGTTACCTCAGATTTTCCTTTTTGTCTAGTAAATCGAGTCACATATGTTGAGCCTGTTCTTGGATTTGGATTATGATATTGTGCAGCAGCCAGAGCATGTGAATCAACAGGAATACCTACCATATTCGTCAGGGTCCTTTGGCTTTCTTCTTGTAAAAGTAAAGAAAATACTTTTCCCATGGATGGTAAGGGATTTTGAAGCAGTAGTTGGCTTCTAACTGCAGAGAAGGAATCATGGAGCCCTACCAGAAATTTCATTACATAATCAGATTGTTGTCGATCTGTGAGGAGTTTCAGAATGTTGCAAGAACATGAATCAAAGTTTCCACATTTGCAGGTTGGTATTGGACGATAGCTGATGTATTCATCCCATAGAGCTTTGAATTCACTAAAGTAATCTGTGATATTTTTTGAGTTTTGAGAGATAGAACTTAAAGATTTCTCCAAACTGAAGACTCTTGGGCCATCACTTTTCAGGTATCTTACCCTCAATTCTTCCCAAATTTCGAAGGCTGTTGTGAAGTAAAGAAGACTGCTGCGAATATCTTTAGTGATGGAATTCATTAGCCATGATAGAACTAGATTATTTGATCGTAGCCATGCCACCTGAAGAGTTTGATTGTTGGTGATGGGTTGAGATAAAGAACCATCAATGAAAGCAATCTTGTTTTTCACAGTTAAAGCAATTTTCATGGATCTGCTCCATGCAATGTAATTGTCACCAGTGAAGATTTCTGAAACCAGTAATGCACCGGGATTATCAGAAGGGTGAAGGTAGTAACAGCTAGAAGAATCATCAGATAGATTCATAACAGTGGTGTTGAATGAATCATTGTGGGCTGTAGAAGCATTTCCTTCAAAGTGATCAGACATTTTTGTAAAGTCTGTGAGGGATTTCAAGAAGATGATGAAGGAGAGGATTTTTGAATCTTTCTGTTGATGAGAAACAGATTATTTTGCAGAGAAGAAAAGAAACAAATTTTAGTAGTTTATGCTCTGATACCATGTGAAAATTCCTACGCAAGGAATCTTTAAGATATGAAGATCTTATGCTATAGAAGCAGAGAGCAGATTTGAATGGAAAGCAAGAACTGCCTTCAGAAATAATATTGCAGAATTTCTTATACAATCGTACTTCTTTCTGTGTACATGAATGAGTATATATATACATATATTCCAACTAACTAACTAACTTTCTTTAACTAATTAACAGAATATAACTAACTTCTAACTGTTTTAACTGTCAGGATTTAACAGTAATGCATATATATTTAATCTGCTGGGATTTCTTCTGCGTCTGCATGGTGCTGGGATGTTTCTGTCGTTGTGTTGATCTTTGGAGGATTGTGTAGACTCCAATACAGTAAAACATCTTGATATTAGAATGATGCTTAAATTCACAAAAAATAAAAAATTATTGTTTGTAAGAAATTGAAAATGAGAAGATCAAAATTCAAACAAATAAAAAACCAATTCTTCTAACTTCTCCAGCAATGTGAAGCCAATTTGTATCAATGGAACATTTGGAATTATTTGAAAAATAAATGCCCAAATATATTCACATGCTCATACAATAACATTTTTAATAATGCATTATGCACTAGAAACAGAACATCAAATTGACAGAGAAAACATGCTGATGCAGAAAAAACTCGATAATTGTTCTAGCGACAACTCCTTTAGATTAGGAAGCACTATCTCCTTCTCAACAATTCTTCTTCTTCTTCTTTTACTTCTTTCCACCCGTTATTTCTGGTCCACTCTCTATTAATGCTTGAATCTTCAGCTACTTCAGATACCTGTAAACCAATTCAAGCATGGCATGCTCATTTTAACTTGTAAATCTTATTATTGAGCGAAACAAGAGACAAACACACTAAAAGAGAGGCAAGAAATCAAGTCAAATCAGCAGCACCTCTGATTGAGCACTCATTGTGTTAAAGATTATACAAAACACACATGCTAATCATCCGCTGCAGATAAAGGAAACCATGTATGGTGCATACATATCCTCTGAAGACTCCCTGTCAACATACATATCCTCTGAAGACTCCCTGTCAACATACAATTCCAGCTGAAACAAACTTCTAGTCATTGTATTTATATTACATACAACTTGTAATCTATCTTATAAAAAGGAACTCACATTAATAAAGAAAGTATGTTCAGCAATTTTCTATATGGTATCAGAGCCTACCCTTTCTCTCACGAGACTCTCCAATATGGCCTCAACTACAGATGATGTCATCATAAACTCTGAAACTCACAGCAATGGTGATACTCACCTCATTGCATTCAATGCTAGTTCTCAACTTCCCCTGAAACTGACACCCTCGAATTTTCCCTCCTGGCGTGCTCAACTAATGTCCTTGCTCATAGGTTACAACCTACAAGGACATATTGATGGAACCACTAGTTGTCCATCTCAAACATTACATGATCCAAATACTGGATTATCTACTGCAGGTGATTCAAATCCTGCTTTCTGGCGCTGGTTTCGGCAAGATAACTTGCTCCTTCATGCAATCCTTGCATCTGTTTCAGAACCAGTTTTGCCATTAATCGCCACTTCCACCACCGCTCGTGATGCATGGGTCAAAATACAACGATTGTATGCAAATCGATCACGCACGCGTGTCATGCAACTCAAGGAAGAGTTGACACTTATACAAAGAGGAAGCCAGTCAGTTTCAGATTACCTCAACACTGTCAAAAGGCTAGTTGATGAACTCACTGTCATTGATACTCCCATATGCATAGATGACATTACGTTATATATTCTCAATGGAATAGGAGCAGAATTTCTTGATATAGCAACCATGATACGAACCAGAGAAACATCCTTCACATTTGAGGAACTCCATGATGTATTAATCAGTCATGAAAATTATCTCAAGCGCATTGATGTCTCCAACTCCAGATTAATAGCCACTGTTAATGCAGCTCAACACAGCAGATACTTCAAACCAGGACGCTCTTCAAACCCTCCTACTGGTTACTACAGATCCAACCAACGAAGATACGTTCCCAGAGACAAATCCAGTCAGCCTCCACTAATTTGTCAACTATGTGATACCAAAGGACACTCAGCCAAAACATGTCGCAAGGTATCAAGGCCAAAAACTGCAAATTGTGCAGCTACAAATGGCACACAGGAGAAGAAATGGCTCATGGACTCAGCAGCATCACATCACATCACCTCTGATCTCACAAACCTCTCAATTCACTCTGAATACGATGGAACAGATGAAGTAGTCATCGGTGATGGCTCAGGTTTGAAAGTAACACATGTTGGCTCCATGTCATTGAGCTCATTGTCAAAATCCTTTCTTCTGCATAATACTCTCTGTGTCCCAAACATACACAAGAATTTAGTCTCTGTTCATAACTTTACCCGTTCAAATAATGTCTACATAGAATTTCATCCATTCTATTTTCTTATGAAGGATCAGAACACGGGGACAACAATACTTCGCGGTGACTGCCAGGATGGTGTCTATCCACTGCCACAACTATCATCAATCAAGAAGCCTTCAGCACTTGCACTTGTTGGTGAAAGAACCTCCCTTGATCGTTGGCACACACAGGCTTGGTCACCCCTCCACCAAAATCTGTCGTTCCCTAATTAGTCGGTTTTCCCTTCCAGTTCTAGGCTCCACCCAAACTTTGTCATCTCTGTGTTCAGCTTGTCAAAGCAATAAAAGTCATCAATTATCGTTTTCAAAAACATCACTCACAAGCACACATCCTCTACAAAATATCTACACAGATATATGGGGACCAGCAGCTTCAACCTCCATCGATGGTTATCGATATTATGTTTTATTTGTGGACCACTTCACAAAGTACTGCTGGTTCTTTCCAATTCATCACAAAAATGATGTTCGTCCCATTTTCATTCAATTAAAAGGATTTGTTGAAAAACAGTTTGGTTTTCAAGTTAAAAATCTATACTCTGACAATGGCGGTGAGTACCAGAGTTTGCGTCAGTATCTATCAGATCAGTCTATAAATATGCTCACCACTGCTCCACACACACCACAACAAAATGGACAAGTGAACGATGACATCGTCACATTGTTGAGACAGGTCTCACATTGCTTCATCAAGCACATCTTCTAGTGTCCTACTGGACACATGCCTTTCAAACTACAGTTTATCTAATTAACCGCATGCCAACTTCAATTCTTCAAAACAAAAGTCGTTTGAAAGCATCTTTGGTCGTCAACCAAATTATCACAAACTGCGCACCTTTGGGTGCCAGTGTTTTCCATGGCTCAAACCTTACAATCACAACAAGCTGCAACCAAAGTCCAAAGCATGCATTTTTCTTGGTTACTCAAGCACTCAAAACAATATAAATGCATGGACATTCACTCATCCCGGATTTACATCTCAAAACATGTTGTCTTTGATGAAACTGTTTTTCCCTACTCTGCCTCCACTAGTGTGTCATCACCATCACATGCAGGGAATCCCACAATCATCTCTACCATCCCGGTGGTTCCACCCTCAAGAAGATACCATCCAGGCAATCATCAGAGACACCTGTTGCTCCTGTTGTTCCTCCAACTCACCACCAACATAGATTCTGATCCACCCCCTGCACCATCAGAAACAGGTTAGTAATACAGCCACCATTGTCACAATCACCCACAAGACAACATAACATGATCACAAGATCCATGAACAACATCTATAAGCCAAAACAAATCCACCTCACCACCAAACACCCCCTCCCACAACCCATAGAACCAACATGTGTCTCTCAAGCCCTGGAAGATAAAAAATGGCGACATGCCATGTCTGAAGAGTTCAACGCCTTGGTTAAACATGGCACCTGGGAACTGGTTCCATCCAAGCCATCCATCATTCCTGTAGGTTGCAGGTGGTTCTTTCGTATTAAACACAATGCTGATGGCACAATATCAAGATACAAAGCATGTCTGGTAGCTAAAGGATATCATCAACGTTATGGCCTTGATTACAATAAGACCTTCAGTCCAGTCGTCAAACCAGTAACAATCAGAACTGTGTTATCCATTGTTGTTCAACATCGCTGGTGCATGAAACAACTGGACGTAAATAATGCATTCCTTCATGGGTCCTTACAAGAAGATGTTTACATGATTCAGCCCCCAGGATTTGTCGACTCCACAGTGCCCACCCACATCTACAAACTACACAAATCCATCTATGGCTTAAAACAGGCACCACGTGCCTGGTATGACAAACTCAGCTCCTTTCTTCTGACACTAGGATTCAAGCAATCAAAGTCTGACTCCCTCCTTGTTTATCTACTCAAAGCAGGACATCATCTTATTTCTACTGGTATATGTTGATGATGTGTTACTCACAGGTACTGATTCCCAGGTTATGGCCGACATAATACGTCAACTTGGTGCCCAAGTCTCACTAAAGGACCTTGGTGACCTGCACTATTTTATTGGGATCGAAGTGCAGCCAACTCGTGAGGGAATCTTCCTATCTCAACAAAAATACATCAGAGATCTCCTCAAGAGAACTAACATGGAAGGAGCCAGACCAATTCACACACCGATGTCCACCAAACCAACACTTCAACTCAATGATGGTCATCCCCTTGCAGACC
Organism: Populus tremula; assembly: GCA_964019445.1. Lineage (NCBI taxonomy): Eukaryota > Viridiplantae > Streptophyta > Magnoliopsida > Malpighiales > Salicaceae > Populus > Populus tremula. The sequence goes on from CAXHTJ010000001.1 coordinate 46,156,259, forward strand.
AGAAACAATATCGAAGTGTCATAGGAGCCCTACAGTACCTAGCCATCACCAGACCAGACATCGTTTTTGCTGTGAATAAACTTGCTCAATTCATGCACCAACCCAGTCAACTTCACTGGACTTCAGCAAAACAGGTATTTCGGTATCTCAAAGGCACAATCACTCATGAGATATCATTAACGCCCTCTGTCAATCCTCATCTCTCCGGATACTCAGATGCAGACTGGGGCATTGATCCAGAAAAACAGACACTCTACCTCTGCCTATCTCATATTCTTTGGCAACTGTCCAATCTCATGGAGCACAAGGAAACAACATTCAGTTGCCAGATCCTCCACAGAGGCCGAATATAGGGCCCTAGCCTCAACAACTTCAGAACTCATATGGATTCACAATTTACTTCATGAACTGGGAATCAAGATGTCCCAACGTCCTAGCATATTCTGTGATAACATTGGAGCTACTCAACTGAGTCAAAATCCAGTACTGCACTCTCGCATGAAACACATCGCCATTGATCTGCACTTTGTTCGCGATCTGGTAAAGAAAGGCGTTTTAGATGTCTCCCATGTCAGTACCCATGACCAACTTGCTGACTTCCTCACTAAACCCCTTCCACGTATCAAGTTTCAAGCTATGGTAAACAAGATAGGCTTACTCATCAGCCCGCCTATCTTGAGGGAGCGTGTTAAAGATTATACAAAACACACATGCTAATCATCCGCTGCAGATAAAGGAAACCATGTATGGTGCATACATATCCTCTGAAGACTCCCTGTCAACATACAATTCCAGCTGAAACAAACTTCTAGTCATTGTATTTATATTACATACAACTTGTAATCTATCCTATAAAAAGGAACTCACATTAATAAAGAAAGTATGTTCAACAATTTTCTATACATTGAACCATCTGGTGTAGTAGCAAATTTTGTGGTAAGCTTTGGACATTGATGGACCTTCAACTTCTCCAAACGAGGGAATAAGAAATAATCACATCATCCGAAACTAAAACAGACAATACTTGATAATTGTTCTAGCGACAACTCCTTTAGATTAGGAAGCACTATCTCCTTCTCAACGTTGATAGGTGAAGCTTGATCATTGAAGACATATTCCAGTTTACCACACTCTTTTATGATGATAGTTTTTAATTTTGGGAAGCAAGGAGATTCTGGAATTATTTCCCTTTCACCATCCTTTTCTCTGATAATATGCTTCAATTCACCCCATTTACTTATCTCAAGTCTTTTTAGCTTTGGCAGACTTTGAGCGAGGGATGGTGTAAAGATAAATGTCAGTTTGTCGAGATAATCCAACTTCAGATGAGCAAGACTTTGGAGGCTGACATTCCTGGTGGGACCCTTCCATATACATTTGAGCTCAGGTAACCTTTGCAGCTGTAACTCTGTTAAAGATGACAGCAGCTCCTTCTCCTCACAGCGTCCTTCATCAGGCAGCTCACCTAATTCAAATACCTCTTCCAATGATTCGCAGTCCTCAATTTCCACCTCCCATAGATTTTTCAAAGCTTGCAGCAATTTTGCTGGAAATGGAGTGCGAACATCCCCACAATCGTGCACTCGTACAATTTCTAATCTTTGTAAGAAGCCGTTTTGCTGTCCATGGATGACCATCTTATCAGAGAACAATATTATATTTTTTCACTCTCATAAAAACAATTTATATGATGTATAAATAGGAGAAAAAAAGGATTAAATACTTCTTAGAGATTACATATTATTATTTCAGTTTTTTTCTTAATTAGAGATAAGTTGAATAATAATTAGATTTTTGCGAAAAAAGGTTAAAACAACGCCTAATAATTAGTTTCATGTAAAAAATAAAAATAAAAATAAAAATAGTAACTAATATTTTTATTTTAGTTATAAAGTTAATGAATTTTTAAAGATATTTTAATTGAATTAAATATTTGAACACAAATTAAGCTAATATGATTTCTATGATTAATTGTTGGTATTAAGTTTCTTATATTTATATATGTTTAGATAAAACAAAAAAATAAGCAGTGACGAAGAAAGAATAAATCTAACAGATAATATAAATTACATAAACGATGAGGCAGTTAAATCTAACAGATAATATATTTCAAATGAGGCAGTTATATCTAACAGATAATATGTTCTTCCATATGATTAATTTTAATTAACGCAAACAACAATGAGGCAGTTAAGTTTCTTATATTTATATATGTTTAGATAAAAAAAAAATCATAAAAAATAAAAATAAGCATTTATCAATTACTTTACTTTTAGAAATTGGGAGGAAGAAAGAATAAATTATCGCAATTGACAATTTAAATTAGTGGAGAAATATAAAGTACGTACTTGTAGCTGTGCCAACCAATTACCCACTTCTTCGTGGCCTTTAATGGTTAGTTGTTGCAAAGGCAATTGAGCATCAAAATTCGTTGGACCTAAAAAGCTGTAATTTGATTGGAGCCGAAGAGACAATTCTCTTAGCCGAGGGAACTTGATGATGCCATCTCTGGGGAGTGCATCTCCTTCTCCACCGTAAAATATTTGCTTTAAATTGTCAGCACGATCAATCGTCATCTGTTCCAGGTTCGTAAGACTTGGAGACATGGAGACAGGGAAGAAATATTCCAGTGAAAAACAGAGAGATATATAGAGAGTTTTTAATTTTGGAAAGCAAGGAGACTCTGGAATTATTTCCCTTTCACCATCCTCTTCTCTGATAATATGCTTCAATCTATGACAATCTTCTATGTAAAGCTGTTCTTGCTTTGGTAGATTTCGAGCGAGGGACGGTGTGAAGATAAATGTCAGTTTGTGGAGATACGAAACTTTCAGATGAACAAGATTTTCGAGGCTGACATTTCTGGTGGGCCCCTTCCATATGCATTTGAGCTGGGGTAACTCTGACAGCTGTTAAAGATGACAGCAGCGGCAGCTCCTTCTCCTCACTGCTTCCTTCATCAGCCTCACCCAATTCAAATACCTCTTCCAATGATTCACCGCTGTAAACAATCACCTCCTTTAGATTTTTTAAACCTTGCTCAAATTCTAATTTATGTAAAAACAATTGCTCAAATGTCTTCGCATTGAAGGATGTACCATCCAAACTTAATCTTGTCGAGGATGGGTATTGTCCTTCATCTAATGATATGTGCCCATACCCTATTATTATATGATATTTGCGCAAGCTAACTGGAAAAACAAAATCTCTGGGAATGCATTCAACCTTCGGTATCCACAATGATAATACGGCTAACTGAGATACCGAATGCATTCATTCCTCCAGTGCTGTCACATCCAACAACATCCCATCCATGAAAGCTTTGATCCCCGATCAACAGCTGTTCTAACTTCTTCAACCTTCCAATCAAATTCACAGGGATCCTTCTTAGGCTTTCACAACGTGTCACATCCAACAACCTTAACTCCTTGAGCTCTCCTATTTCATCAGGTAATTCTTCAATGGATGAGCACCGCTTAAGACCAAGAATCCTAAGTCTCTGCAGCTTTCTCAACCAACGATTGAAGTTTCGTTGAGAGTTCAAGTGATTGCAACGACAAACACCCTCCCTCCAGAGACAAAACTTCAATTTCTCTCATCCCTTCAAAGAACCTCTGAGGAACATTCAAACCATAAGCCACTTCTAATAATAGAACTTTGAGCCGTGGACATACCAATCCTTCAGGAAGTTCAGCTAGTTGATTGCCCATTAACGAAATTGTTGTACAACCTTCAAAGCTTTTACCCGTCCATTGCCACTTCTCTAACCCTAAGCCAGCCTTTACCATGAATCCATATTCTTCTGATGATGCTATCTGAATAGCAAAGTCACGAACAAGGTCATGCATTCTCACATGTTCTTCAGTTTCAGAGCCCAACAGCATGCAACAATCTTTGAGGTTTTCGATGGCCACAGAAACTCGTTTCCTTGCATCTTCAATGGGCTCCGCATCTTGATGTAACCCATAGCCAACTGCATATCTCGTCAAGTCCTCGATTGGAATGTCATAGTCTTCTGGAAATAAACAGCATAGCACGAAACATGACTTGGTTTCCTCGAGCTTCAAATAATCATAGCTCAACTTAAGACATGTATAAGCATTATTTTTTTCGTCAATTTGTTCCATGCGCGCAAATTGAGATTCTTTGAGCTGTCTAGACGCTGATTCCCACTGAAGTGCAGATGCATCTCTTAGAGCCCTTCCCACTGTCACAAGTGCTATAGGCAAGCCTTGGCATTCTCTCGCAACCTCCCTTGCCACTGTGTTCAAGGTAGAGTTCCCATCACGTAAACCTGCATTGATTCTGAATAAATCCCATGCTTCTTTTTCAGGTAAGGGACTTAACGACACTCTTTGCTGGCACACCATTGAAGAACATACGCCTTGACGACGTGTTGTTAGAAGAATTTTACAACCCCCGTGATCAACACCAAATGGGATCCCTATCTCTTTCAAGTCAATATATTCCCAAACATCATCTAGGATTATAAGCATCTTCTCCACTTCCTTCAGTCTCTGCCATAATCGACCTGCTCTCCCTTCTTTACTCTTTTCTTCAATTTTCAAACCTAACATATCTGCCATTCGGTTCTGAATGTCTATGACATTTGGATTCTGCGACACCGTAGCCATCAAAAGTTCATCAACCAGCTGCAACTCTTTGGCTCTCTTGCCTACTTCTTTCACCACGGTGGTTTTACCCACCCCTCCCATGCCGTACAGTCCGATCATATTGGCGTTGTCATCTTTGAGAGCTTTCATAATCTGTTCGAAAGCTTCTTTTGAAGATTCTGAGGGCGTGAATTCCTTTGATGGGAGAAATTCTATGGGCTGAGGAGGAGCTTTGTGGGCAACTTTTGTAAACTTTGTTTCTAAAAGTTTTCTGAAAGTCTCCGACTTCTTGGCCAGTGCCTTGCTTAACTTGAATTGTCGCATGCAGTTTGGACACCAAGTAAAGCATTTGCCATTTTTTCCTATTTCATTTTCCAAATGACTCACATCTTCATGATCAATTGCTTTGGTTGCATCTTCCAGCCACTTTTTGACACCTTTCTTAATTTCTTCAGCATTCCTTTCAGCAGCTTCGACATCTTTTTGCAGACCATCTAGTGCTAAAGCAAGGTTCTCCTTTCGTTCATAGAATTCTTCAACAAAATTGTTGAAACAGAACATGTAACGGAACTGCATTCCTACTGGTTCCACCATGAGTTCTGCTATCTTAGATATAATGGATCCACCCACACTTTCGATATCCATTTTCCACCGACCTGAAAATCAGAGAAATAAGGATACACATAACGTGAGAGTGAGTCACTACAAGTAAAACAGGCGCAGAGAGAATGGGAATAGGAATTTCATTACCTTAATTTGGGAAAATATGTGAGAAAAGCACTGGCAATCAATGAAATAGCGGGAGGAAGAAAAGGAGAAGGCCTCTAGCTCTGTATGGAATCCAGCTTCAAAAGCAACAAGGCAAGGTTCAAACTGACACTTGTGAGTTGAAGTAGTAATTCCCATTAAAAATGCATCTGGATGACATAATTAAGATAATATAGAGACAGTGACAGAGAAATAAAGAAATGAAAGGTTCAGGATAATAACATAGACGCTTCCCTGGATGATACCAGCTCGCTTCCAACAACAGATATAATTAACCTAAGCTATGATCGTTTTTTTTTTAGTTTTCTTTTCTTTTGTTTTTTTTTAAAAAAAACAGATCAACAAGGGAAAAGACTTGCAAAGAAGTAGAATTACTGGAACGAACTCAACAAAGAATCAAACTCAAAAAAATAAAAGTAATTGTCTATGAGAAGCATTTCTGTGTCACACACTCAAGTAATTTGATTGACCTATTACATTATACAAATTAATAATAATAATAATAATAATAATAATAGTAGTAATAATAATAAAAGAACTAGGTTTTTGATGGCATCCGGAGTGCTGTAACTTTCAAATAAAGAGGCTTGTGCATGTGGTGTTATGCTGTTCATGTAGGCTAAGATCTCCTATGAATACAATTGTAAAATCATACAATTGTATTCTTTTTATTAAGCTGCAAATTTATGCAGCTTTAGCATGATATAAGAGCAGGTTCTTACCTCTTGAAGTCTGCTGCATAAACCTATCAGCAGAAGATCCTGAACCGATCCCAAATCACAGCTTCAATCCCCACCACAACCAATCTCCTCTTTCCCGTAGTCTTCCGTCCTCAATTGGGAAAGGATCCAAAATCAACAACCCGTCCGGGAGATTGTTTGTGTGAAAAGAAACGGCTGAAAGATGAAATGTGAAGGTTATGGTGAGAAATTAAATGACAAACTTACTTTGTCCTACTAATGCTTTTGCTTTCATTGTTTCGAAAGTAAAAGAGACATAAACACAATCATTTCCTTCCTTTAACTTTCCACTTCTTAGAGGGGCCAGTTTTTCTTTTCCTTTCTTTTTAAAATCTTATGCCTTGGGTGAGGAAATTAGTGGAGCATTAGACTTTATAAAAGACAACAAAAAGAAGCAATGTCTGATCATCTTTTGATATGGTGGTTTTCCATGATCAGTTTGTTGATGAAGATATCGAAAGATTCGAGTCTCCGTTCTAGCTAATGTTGGATGCAAGGCTGAAAGTTGAGATTAATTAATTATTTTTATCAAATTATAGAGACTAAATTATAATTGAATAAGTGTTTGTGTGGACACTAAAAGATTTAACAGTTTTACCGACGGAAATATTTCGTCGGTGTGTGATTAGGAGTTCGTCCGTAAATTATTTACCAACTATATTACCGACGGAATGCTTCCATCAGCTTTCCTTTCATCGGTGATTTCACATTCCGTCGCTATATCGGTCAGAAAAACAAAAAAATCATTTGCCGACGGTTTTACAAACGGAATTCGCGCGCTAAAAAAAAGGTTTCTCGCTTGAAATATGCCGACGAAATAAAATCCGTCGGTGATATCGTGTATTACCGATGGCCATTACCCATCGGTAAATTTATCGGTGAGTGTTTAAAATACCGACCGAATAAATCCGTCTGTAAATTCATCGGTAATCTTGGCAGCTACTGTCAAATACCGATGAATGAATTCCATCAATAAAGCTGTCGGTGAGTGTATGAAAATACCGACCAAATGTATCCGTCTAGAAATTCATCGGTGATGGTGGCAACTACTATCAAATGCCGACGAATTAATTCCGTCGGTAAAACCCTTTGTAATTATTTTTTTTTAATTTGTTTTTTTTAAAAAAATTTAGAATACATAATATCAAATGATATAAATTAATGGTAATAAAAACCAATTATGCAAATAAAATTTATATTAAATATCAAAAACAAAAAATCAAAGTTAAATAATATTCATTACAAAATGAATGTGTTTCAAAAAAATATTAAATGAAATTTTAAAGGTAAATAATGTTTATTACAAATTAATATAAAGGTGGAGCTGGAGGAGGAGGAGGAGGAAAAGGCTGGTTGTCATACGGCCAAAAAGGATTTGGCGCACATGTTCCACCCTATGCCATGTTCATGACCATTTCGCGAAGCTGTTCATAAGCCACTCTTTGTTGTTCAAACTCCGCTATTTGTTGTGCTTGAGACGCTTTGAGTTGTGTGTACGCCTATGATAGGTGGTCGTACTTTTCGGTGAGCTGAGTCATGTGTTGCTGCAAGGCCACGAACTTCTTAGACTGGGAGCTTGATATTGATTGGGAGCTCCCGACGGTTGAAGCACTACGGGCCAACCGCAAGTTGTTGGCCCTAGTGTTGGAGATCCCGTAAACATGATTTTTATCGGGTCCACCTGACGATCCAACCTCTATCCACAAATCCGAATCGAATTCCGAACGGGTCAAAGGATCGTCCCCGTATCTCTCCCTCAACCAATCTATTATAGGTCTCCTGAAAATAAAAAAAGTAATCATCATATTCAATTCAATAAACATAATAATACCTTAAAAAATAAAATGGTTGAACAAACATACCATGAAATGTTGAGCACGGTTGTCAACGAACTGTTGCACCCCCTTTTGGTGGTCTTGACTCCGCACGTGTGTCTCCACAAACAGCTCCATTGGGCTCAGCTCACGTCCAAGAGACGTAGCCTATAATGAAAAAAATTGATTAACAACAAATTAATTGAATGAGATATATTTCATTTAAATTAATTTTACCATCCGTTTCGCATGTGCAGCAAACGAAACGGAGCCGCCGATGTGCGTTGCCACCGAGCCATGAATTGGCCGATTCTGGTTGCCAGCACCGGACTGTGAGCGTTGTGTGAACCGCTCAGATGTCACGTGCTCAAGATAGTGCGGCCATATATCTTTCAACATGCATATCGGTTTGAAATCCCTCCAAACCGTAACATCGTTCCAGCCTTGGAACCCGCTATCCCTCGCTGTTTTTGCCCTTTTATGGGCTTCGTACCAAAAATCACACAACCTACTTCACACAACCAAAAATTACATTTCGAAACATAAATTTTTATCTAAAAAAAAAGTAGTATTGCTTTCGATGTTACCTAGTTGCCGTGTGATTTTCCCACACCCTCCTCACAACAGTGTTATGTTCACTGTCCCAGTAGAATCGATAGTGTGTATAAAAAATTAATTTTTTAAAAAATAATAATTTATTTAAAATTATATTAATAATTTATTAGAAATAAACTAAAAATTATATATTAACACTAATCTCAAATCTGTCAAACCATGCATTGATTTGAGGCATCCATTCAGGATGCCTGGATATCTGACTCCATTGAAACAATGGAATCTCCATCGACGATTTAAATGCCGATGATATTACTCGGGCGGCCTCAATGTTTGTGAACCTGAAAATAAATGAAATTAATGAAATAGTGATTACTTCATAAATTATGTTTTAATTTTTTTTAAAAAAAAAACTAAAACCTTAACAAACTTACATTGAAAGGTCGTCCTTCCAATGTACCTCGTACTTGCGGGTAAATTGATTCCGCTGCGAAGGCACACCGCCTCTGCGCTGTGAACCAGCGCTGGAAGAGGTAACATCGGTTGACGGCGCAGGTGGTGTAGGTGCCTCTTCTTGAGAGGCACCTAAGGAAATATCAGCATCGCTGCTAGATGAATTTGTTGCGACCGTATGTGAACGACCAGCTCTGGATTTCATTATGCGCATCTACCCAATTTTATACAAATCATTATATAATTAAATTCAAATGTTAAAAAAAATTCGATAGCACCTCCCTTATACTGGATACTACCCAAATCCACAAACCTGCAAGTATTAACAATAGCCACAACCAATTGACCCAATCTATACTAATTATTCCAACATATTCAATTATTAATCCTAAGGTAAATTCAACATTAACAATTACAATTCAAAACATTATTCAATAATTATGCCAATACAACAAAACAATAAATTCAAAAAAAACTCTAGACTAACAATCAAAATAAATGGAAACAATTAAACACAAATCATGCAATAATAGAGTAAAATTAATAATTCTTCCAACATATTCAATTACTAATTCTAAGGTAAAATCAACATTAACAATTATAATTCAAAAAATTATTCAATATTTATGTCAATACAACAATAAAATATATTCAATAAATTTAAAAAAAAATTATAGACTAACAGTTAAAATCAATGAAAATAATTAAACACAAATCATGCAATAATGGAGTAAAATTACTAATTATTCCAACATATTCAATTACTAATTTTAAAGTAAATTCAACATTAACAACAAATATTCAATAAATTAACTAATAAAAATTATGCCAATACAACAATTAAAAATATTCAATAAATTAAAAAAAAAACTATAGACTTTAGGAAAGAAATATGCATACCTTAATAATATGTTGAATTCAAAACTTTATCTACATTACAAAAAATTACACCAAAACAAAAAACATAACAAGAATAAAAATAACTAAAAATAAAAATAAAAATAAATAAAATAGAAAAAAACACATACCTTTTAATGTGATGAAGATTCACAACAAATCTTGCTAGAGATTCTAGGTGAAAGCTTTGAAGAAATGAGAGGAAAAAAATCGAAATTTTAAGGTGAAAAATAGAGTAGAAAAAATAAACTGAAGTGGCGGCTGGTGGGACTTATATGGCAGTTTTACCGATGGACTCACCAACGAAAATAAAAAATTATTATTATTTTAATTAAATCTGTCGGTAAAGTGTCAAAAATCCGTCGGCAATTTTTGAATTTTGCACTGAAAATTTTAATTAACCTCAATATTTTTTGCAGTCCGTCGATAATCTGACATGATCAGAGGAGCATTCAATGCACACCCTTTGGAATTCGCACATTCCATCGGTATGTTTGTTGGTAAAATTTGTCCACCGACACATTACCGACAGAAACAATTACGTCGGTATAGCCGTCGATGATTGTGGCATTTCGAGTAATTATTTTCGAACTCTCTATGAGATGCCGACGACGTTAGTCCATCGGTATCATCGTCGGTGATTGTGGCATTTCAAGTAATTATTTTTGAACTCTCTGTGAGATGCTGACTGACGTGAGTCCATCGGTATGGATGTCGGTGATTGTGGCATTTCGAGTAATTATTTTCAAACTCTCTGTGAGATGCCGATGGACGTGAGTACGTCGGTAATTGTTGAACTGTACAAGAAATGTTGTATTTGTATTGCCTATTTACCTTCCTGCAAAAACTTAAATGATAAACTGTCCATCGCACAAAACAATAACAACAGTGCTTAAGCAATAAATATTTCGTGTTAGAAAATATATCATCCATAATCTAAATTACATGAAAAAAGGGTTTTACACAGGGCTTCATTTTGATAGTTAGTTAGAATTTTCTTCTTCTTCGTCATCAATTGAATAGTCATCACCTTCATCGCAATCTTCAATATGAATATCATCTTCTTCATCGACATTTGCTTGTCCACTAGAGCTCAAAACAACATTCAACTCCTCTGCGTCAACATCAACAAGACTATCATCGAAAACATGAAAATTTGAATTTTCTTCTAATTCAATTGAGGGAGCAACTCGATATGATTCAACCAACTCACTAACTTGAAAGACTTCATCTCGCACACTTGTGTCTTCGTTCTCATCCTCAACAACCTCGACTCGACCCCAGGGTTTCTTTTTTAAAAGGGACAACCAATCAACTCTTGATCGATCCTTTCTAAATGAAGGGGTGTATGTGTAATAAACTTGTTGACATTGCTTTGCGAAAACAAAGACATCGTTTATGTTGTAGAGTCTAGCTTTTGAGTTGATTTCGACCAGACCATACTGCGGATCAACTCTGATTCCTTTGCCAGTCGTGTCTACCAATAGCATTTGAATAAAAACAATTTATTCTGCTCGCTATGACATTGCAGTTCGACGACCTCTTCTAATCTACCATAGTAGTCAACTTCTAACTCACTACTAGTGGATCCCTTAACACAAACACCGCAGTTGTATGTCTTTCTTCCTTACCCATATTCTTCAATATGGAAAACATATCCATTGACAAAATACTCGTTGTAGCACTTAACTTTTCTTTCAGGCCCGAGGCTTAGTGAAGACAATGACTTAGGTGCACTCCTTCCTATTTGATAAACCTTGTATGTAATGTACATCAATAAACAGTAAATGAACGGGAATCTCGTAATGACATGCATACGTATAGTAATTTTGTAAGTTATAATGAGTTTGTGATAGTGCTTACATGTGTTCTGAACCACGTGGCAAATTCCTCATCTTGTAATTGAAAGATCTGGGATTCGGTCAGTTGTGAGTTATTGGAGAGCAAATATTGTCGATGGTGCCTGCAAGTGATAATGAGTGTATGATATTACACTATATAATTAACAGTATATTACTGACAAAGTTTAATTAGTATTACACATATATAAACTTACTGAATAAAAGGTCTTAGCTCATCACAGTTAAATAGAACATAGTTGTGTTCTTGTTTAAATTCTATTTCCGACAAATATCTTCCTCTTACGGTATTTTTAGGTGTAGGTCATCCAGTATTAGAGAATATTAACAAGTTCTCACTGGAAGGCACTTCACCGCCATCATCATGCCGTGGAATGCAATTGATTCTTGTTCTCAGAAGAGGTTCGAAATAGTACGAGATAAATGTTGAGATCTCCTCAACAATATAGGCCTCACATATCGAAGCCTCAACATGCGCCTTGTTCTTAACCTTTTTCTTGAGATTAAACAAGTACTTGCATTGAATTACAATTCAAGTATTTTCAATTAAGAAAAACATAGAAAATACTTTATATATGAATTACATTGCAACTGTAATATCTAACCATTCAATTAGGTACATCCATCTATACTGGACCGGTCCTCCAGCTTTTTCCTCGAACGGTAGATGTATGGGAAGATGCTCCATTGAGTCAAAAAATAATGGAGGGAATATCATCTCAAGTTTGCATAGTGTCTCGATGATATTCATTTGAAGCCTCTCAATGTGCTCAACATTCAACTTGCTGGAGCATATATCTCTGAAGAAATGACTGATCTCCGTCAGTGCATCCCATATTCCCTTTGGCAACAAATCACGAAAAGCTAATGGGATGAGTGTTTGCATAAACACGTGGCAGTCATGACTCTTCATTCCATACAATCTGCAGTCCTCTATATTAACCAGACTTGATATGTTCGATGCATGTCCATCTGGAAAACGCAGACTCTTAAGTCATTTATAGACTAGCAACAACATGATGCAATTCTTCACCAGAAAGACGCGGGGATGCAAAATCTTTTTCAACTCTGCCAACAAAGAAATCTTTTCTGTTCTTTCTCTACCTATGATTAAGTGGCAAGAAGCAACGGTGACAATAAAAAAAAAGAAGCTTTACCTCCGTTTGCTAGCGTGAATGCCTTGTTGTTTTCCATGCAGTATGGACATGCGAGTTTCACATGCCTGCTCCAACTAGAAAGCATTCCATAAGATGGAAAATCATTGATAGTCCATATCAAAGCCGCCCTCATAAGGAAATTTTTTTTCCTCGATATATCATAAGTCAGAGCTCCGAAGGACCACAACAACGCCAACTCATCAATCAACGGTCGATGACAAACATCTATATTCTACCCCGGGCTGCTCGAACCGGGTATGACAGTAGATAAAAACATGAACTCTGGCCTTATACACATTCCCGGTGGCAAGTTATAAACTGTGAGTATGACCGGCCAACAAGAATAAGGAGCAGCAAATGACCCAAATGGGTTGAATCCGTCTGTACACAACCTAAGACGCACATTCCTTAATTCAGCTGAAAAGTGAGGATGCACACTTTTAAAGCGTTTCCACGCTTCGCCATCAGAAGGATGCACCATCACACCATCAACCGCATCATGTGCTTGGTGCCATGTCATGTGCTCAGCAGTCCTTGGTGACATGAATAACCTCTGCAGTCTAGGTGTGATCGGGAAGTATCTAAGTTTTTTATATGCCACTAAAGTCTTTCCCCTGCTAGTTCTGGGTTTGTAACGAGAATGCTCGCATGTCATGCACTCGGTCATCTCATCATTTTCAAGGTAGTATAACATGTAAAAGTTAGGGCACATGTCAATTTTCTGGTATCCTAAACCGAGGGGTTTCATCATGGACTTCATAACATAGAAGTTCTCTTTCAGCCTATTCCCTTTAGGTAAAATGCTTCTCGCCCATTCAATAATTTTGTCATACCTGGCCTCACTCAACCCGTGATCTGACTTGATGGTGAACACCTGTGCCATAGCCGATAATTTATTGTGGTTTGTGCAGCCATCCTATAATGGTTCGTCAGAATCTTTCAACAAATCAAAAAACCTAGCTGCATCTGCATTAGGTTCTTCTTCTACGATTGGACATTGACTGACATTACCTTGATTCATTCTCATTGCATCCATAACCATATTTTTGTAAGGATTAGTGTTGTCATTTACCGCTTCATGTATGTTGCTAGCATTAGAAGTTGACCCAACCACCGTTTTTTCTATTCTCCTCTTACTAACAAATACTTCTCCATGTGTATATCAACACTGGTAATTCTCCATAAACCCTTTATGTAGAAGATGCATCATTACAACATCTGGATGCAGATACTTTTTATTTTGACACTTCCTGCATGGACACCTAATACCGCCTCCAATAAAATTTTTGGGAATAGATGTTGCGAAATTAATAAAACCCTGAACCCCATTACAATAATCCATCCTCCGCAATCCTTGTGGTGAATCTCGATACATCCATGAACGATCATCCATGACTTATATATATCGAACCTCTATAAAATTATGATGACAACATGTATTAATTAACTAAGTTAGGTAAATAAACTTGCAAAAATATTACTTTACCTCAAGATTATCCAACAAACCAATCACAACTTCTCATAAATATTAAATATTCATTATGATCATTTATCAACGTCCATACGTACAAATTAATATATATAAATTTACAGAAATTACCACACCGCAATACCATTCATAAAACTTAAAACGGACCCATTAAGCAAGCTATTAATTATTTCAAAACAGCACATGTAATTTGGTAGTTCCATTAAGTTTTAACGATTTACAAACAAATACAATCTTACAAAATCTAAAACAAACCATAACAGGTATAAAATTATACATTCATATACTACAAGTTTGTCTGAGAAATAACAATAAAACATGTACATCTACTAAAAAAATAGATATACTAAAAAAAACAACAAAATTGACATTTAAATGTTAAAATTTAAAAAGATAGAATTACTTAAAAATAAAATCCGTCGACAAATCAGAACACGGATGATGTGACCAAAAAAACTTCAAGAAATATAACTTGTTGTGCTGAGATGAGGGAGATTTTTGTGAGGGTGTTGGTTGTTTGCAGATACGGAGAGTTGGGATTAGGAAGAAAAAGGAGAAATAGGGGAGGAGAGGGTCGGCAGTAGGGAATTATATTAACTTTTTCTGACAGTTTCACCGACAGATTATTCCGTCGGCTATTCTATCGGAAAAATGGACACGTCACCGTACAGATCCGCCATTTCAAATCCATCGGTATTTTTAACGGTGAAGCGGTCACGTTACTGTACGGGCCTGTTGTTTTGAATCCATTGGTGATTCCGCCGGAAAAAACCACCCCGTCAAAACCTCCACGTCAGCAACCCGCCTTTTTTTTTTTTTTAATTATGAACTTTCCGTCCGTAATTTAGACGGTAACTACCGATGGATACTGTCCGTCGATAGTTACCGACGGAATTACGGACAGAAAAAGTTCCATCGGTAATGACAACCTCA
Organism: Populus tremula; assembly: GCA_964019445.1. Lineage (NCBI taxonomy): Eukaryota > Viridiplantae > Streptophyta > Magnoliopsida > Malpighiales > Salicaceae > Populus > Populus tremula. The sequence continues at coordinate 46,171,537 of CAXHTJ010000001.1, forward strand.
AATTACCGACATAAATATTTTGTCGGTAAATCCGTTGCTATTAAGTTAATTTCTAGTAGTGGGAGGAGTGTTTGCAAATACCATGGGAGATGCGATTTGTATTATTTTAGTTGTTGGTATAAGAGTCCAAATATTGTGACGACCATTTTATAGAAATGAGCACAATGTTTTTAGAATATTTAAAAAAATTGACATGGGCAAACAAACAGACGCCTTTATTTCTGGAAGTTCACTCATCAAACACAGATACACAAGTCAACATCTTTCTTTTGGGAGTTCTATAGCAGTTAAGACTGTTACAATGTGAAGACAAATTGAATGTCCTTGTTAGTGAAACAATTGATATTACTTCCATCAATTAAAAAATATTCACAGCACCACAGCTCAAAGACATGAATCTCCATGAAATCGCCTAATGTCGAGATGATCATGTAATAGGCATATCGCATATGTTGATTTAATTCAACCATTTAGAGTTCAAGGAGGAGGAGAGAACATAAAAACTACAACCATGTTACTTTGGTTGGGAAAAAAATGAATTATTAGCATGTTTTTCAAATTCCAAACCCAAACTAATCTTCTTACCCCATCATCATCACCAATCCAGCCATCTTCCTCTTTCGTCTACACACCCACCTCGGGCTCCCATTCTCCAAGTGCTGTTTGGCAGGGACAAACCAGTGCTTGAATCCTCCGCTACTAGAGATACCTGGAAACCAATTTGCGAGAGAAGTTGCTTTAGTGGATACATCCGGTTATAGGCCACTTGCTTTGGGTTCCATATTTGATTTAATTATGGGCCTAGCGGATAATGTTATAGTCTAAATTTACTGGACAAGCTCTTGCAGTGCGACAAAAAGATGCTTTGTCGACTTGATCTAGTTCGTTCAGGTTTACATAGCCCAAATACAAATGAAGTTTCTTTTTCATTAATGCTTTTGATTTGTTATTTTATATTCGGTATAATTCTTCATTCTATTAAAGTTTTTGATCCTTCTCATCATTGTTTTGAGAGAGTTACGTTTATAAATCTAGTTGTTGTTTATTCTCATCCGTGTTACCAAAAATAAGATATTTAATAGACTTGAGAAGAAAAAAAATTACTACAATCAACTACAAGCTCTTAAAAGGCAGACACTAATTTTTTCAATGCTGGAGGATTTATCCTTCACTCATTCACATTGTAAGTTGATTTTTTTATATACCCATTCACATATATTTATATATCTATGTAGACACCAGATTATTGCACAGTACCAAGTTAACCGAGTGACTTGCTATATATAAAAATACAACCTTCAAAAGAAAATTATTTGTTATTTTTTTCTCAAAAACTTAAACTTGAGATTTAAATATACGCACACACTTGTATAAGTAGAATGGGTATTGTAAATCATCTAGTAAGTGGTCCAATGGTAAAAGCTTGAAACTAAAAGGTTTACTTTCATTGTGGTTGCTAATATGATGGCCCGTACACTCATATTAATCAAAAAAAAAAATTATTGTAAGCGTGTGTTTGTAAGAACATAATGTTGGGTATTTCCAGAACTCAAACACACACAAATTTACGTGGTTCGGCAACTTGCCTACTCCACGGAGCTACTGGTTTGTATTAATGAAGCTTACAAACAATACAAACAACAAAACAAGGAGGAGGAGAAAATCTTCTCTACTCAACTCAACTCTCCCTAGCTCTCTCTGTGTGTTTCTCTCTGTATTTCGTGTGTTACAACAAGCTCTCATTAGCATCCTCTATTTATAGCAGAGGTAGGAGACAATTCTCTCCAACTTTGGTCAAATATGGCAACCACCGTCATTGCCACCTAGCAGCCACTGCCCACCGTCCTTGCCGCCATCTTTGACGCCGCTAGCAGCCATTGTTGACGCCGTCATGCAGCCAGCTTGTGTCCATACATAACAATCTCCCACTTGGACACAAATGGCTTTATATCCATCTTTTAGTCTTGGAGGCCTACTGAAGCTTTACACAGCTTCAGTTTATCAAGAGTAACACCTTTGGTTAACATATCAGCTGGATTCTTGCTTCCACAGATCTTCTCTAGCATTAGTTGCTCGTCGTCTAGCAATTGTCGAATGAAGTGATATTTGATCTGAATATGCTTAGTCCTTGAATGAAATGTTGGATTCTTGGCAAGGAAGATGGCACTCTGACTATCGCTATACAAAGTACCTTTTCCATTCATCTTGCCCAATTCCTTCAGGAAACTCTGCAACCATACTATCTCTTTTGCAGATTCCGAGACTGCAACATATTCAGCTTCTGTTGTTGAAAGAGCGACGATCTTTTGCAAGGTAGAACTCCAGGAAACAGCAGTACCTCCTAGAGTGTATACATATCCTGTAGTGCTCTTTCTGCTATCAATATCTCCTGCTAGATCAGCATCTACAAAACCTTCAAGTTTCAAACCACCAGCTGTGAAACTAAGACAAGTTTCCGATGAACCTTTTAAGTACCTCATGATCCATTTCACCGCCTCCCAATGCTGCTTTTCAGGATTGCTCATATATCGGCTTACAACTCCCACTGCATGGGCAATGTCTGGTCTGGTACAGACCATAGCATACATCAAAGAGCCGATAGCTGAGGCGTATGGAATCATACCTGTTGAGAACCTTCTTGACATACTCTGTTTGTGAGAGCTTTAGTATGCCTTTGTCTTTATCTCTGATGATTCTCATTCCAAGTATTTGTTTAGCAGCTCCCAGATCCTTCATTTCAAACTGTTTTGACAACTGCTGTTTCAGCTTATCAATCTCCTCAATGCTGGATCCTGCAATCAACATATCATCTACATATAATAGTAGAATGATGTAGGAGTTGTCAAAATGTTTAACATAGCAACAATGATCAGCTTGGCATCTTGTATACCCGGAACTGCACATGAAGTTGTCAAACTTCTTGTACCACTGTCTTGGAGCTTGCTTCAAACCGTATAGGCTTTTCTGTAGCTTGCAGACTTGATTCTCCTTTGCTTGCATTTCAAACCTCTCTGGTTGTTGCATGTAAATGTCTTCCTCCAATTCACCATGAAGGAATGTTGTTTTTACATCTAATTGTTCAAGATATAAATTTTCTGCAGCTACTATTCCCAGAACAACTCTGATTGTTGTGAGCTTCACAACTGGAGAAAATATCTCAGAGTAGTCAATTCCTTTCTTTTGTTGAAACCCTTTTACAACAAGTCTTGCCTTGAACCGTTTGCTTCCGTCATGCTCAGTCTTCACTCTGTAAACCCACTTAATTTGCAAGGCCTTCTTTCCTTCAGGTAATGTTGTTAGCTCCCAAGTCTTGTTCTTCAGCAACAAACTCATCTCATCCTTCATGGCTAACTCCCACTTGCTTGAGTTTCCATCTTGTAAGGATTCTTCATAAGTTAGCGGTTCACCACCATCTGTCAGCAAAATATAATTCAGTAAAAGTGTGAACCGTTGTGGGGGCTTTATCGTCCTCGAAGACCTGCGAACAGCTGGTTCAATTGGCTCCGCATCTTCTTGTGTGGTAGTGGGCACAGATGTGCTTGAATCTTCTTGTAAAGACTCTTGATTGTTGTTCTGCTTAGTAACATCGGGAAGCCCTTCTAATCTTATGAATTCAGATCTTTGTGGACTTGTATCTGAATCAGCCATCTCTGTTTCTCCACTTGATCTGTCTTTGTACATAACTTTCTCATTGAAGATCACGTTCCTGCTTCTGATAATCTTTCTATTCTGATCATCCCAGAACCGAAATCCAAATTCTTCATCTCCATAGCCAATGAAGAAACATTTCTTGGATTTGGCTTCTAACTTGTTGCGAGCATCAGAATCTATATGAACATAGGAAACACACCCAAAGACCTTCAAATGAGAGAGTCGTACCTCTTTTCCTCTCCATACTTCCTCGGGCAGTCTGAATTCCAAAGGAACTGATGGTCCACGGTTGATCAAGTAAACTGCGGTATGAACTGCGTCAGCCCAGAATGTTTGAGGTAACCCTGAATGCAACCTCATGCTTCTAGCTCGTTCATTGATGGTCCTGTTCATCCGTTCAGCAACGCCATTCTGTTGCGGTGTGCCTGGAATGGTCTTTTCCATTCTGATACCATTGACAACACAATACTCCTTGAAACCTCCATCAATGTATTCTCCTCCATTATCAGATCTCAAGCATTTCAACTTTAGACCTGATTCAGTCTCAACCATAGCCTTCCATTTCTTGAATGTTTCAAACACATCAGATTTATTTTTCAGAAAGTAACCCATACCTTCCTGCTGAAGTCATCAATGAAAGTCACATAATACCGAGAACCTCCAAGATGCTACTGGAGACGGTCCCCATAAATCTGTGTGTACCAGTTCTAGCTTTCTTGGTCGTAAGGTCCTGCCAACCTTCAAGAAACTGACCTTCTGTTTTCCAAGAACACAGCTTTCACAAATGTCTAGATCGACATTTTTTAACTCTGGCAGCTTTCCCTTCGACTGAAGTATCTTCATCCCCTTTTGACTCATATGGCCAAGTCTACAATGCCATAGTGTGCTTGATTTTCTGCTTCAGTTGAGGCAATGATGTCTGCAAATCTTGTGGTCATATACAGGGTGCCGGTTTTCTTTCCACGAGCTAAAACCATTGCTCCCTTTGATACTTTCCACATTCCTCCAGCAAAAAGTATTGAATGACCACTATCATCAAGTTGTCCGACAGAGATCAACTTCTTCTTTAATTCAGGAACATGCCTTACATTCTGCAAGGTCCATATAGATCCATTCATTGTCTTGATTTGCACATCTCCTATACCCACAATATTCAGTGGTGTTCCATCGGCCAGATAGACTACACCGTGATCTCCTCCAACATAATTTTGCAGCATTTCATTGTGTGGCGTACAGTGGAATGAAGCACCAGAATCAAGAATCCACTCATCAATTTGACTATGTACAGCAAGAATTAAAGCATCTTGTACCTCATCTGTGGTAGCGTTTGCAGAGTCAGCTTCAGGTTTCTTCGGTTTTGTGCAATTCCTACTGAAATGACCAGGTTTGCCACAATTCCAACATTCAACCTGCTTTCTGGATCCAAACTTGCTTTTACTTCTGTATCTGGATTTTGATCTGCCTCTGGATGAGCCTCTATCGTGTCTCCTCCCTCGAGTGTTGATGTTGAGAGCTGATCCTGAGCTTGAACTTTCACCCGAGTCTTTCCTTCGCACTTCTTCAGCCAAAATCAAGTCTCGAATGTCATCATACTTCAGTTTGGATTTTCCAGCTGAATTGCTCACGGCTGTCCTCATGCCTTCCCAACTGCTTGGAAGTGAAGCTAGCAAGATGAGTGCACGAATCTCATCATCAAACTCAATCTCAACAGATGATAATTGATTTGTGATGGTATTAAAGTTGTTGAGGTGTTGTGTCACAGAAGTGTTTTCGACCATCTTCAAGTTGAACAACTTTTTCATCAGGTGCACTTTATTATTTGCTGATGGCTTCTCATACATCCCAGACAAGGCTTCCATCAATTTTGCAGTGGATTTTTCTTTCGTAACATTGTGAGCAACTCTTCTTGATAACGATAGCCGGATAATGCCCAGAACTTGTCTATCAAGAAGTTGCCATTTTCTTCTTCCATATTTTGGTTTGCTTCCCAAAGGGAAGATGAAGTTTCTTCCCATATAATAATCTTCAATTTGCATTTTCCAGTATCCAAAATCTGTTCCGTCAAATTTTTCAATTCCAGCCTTTATTTCATCTGCCATTTTTAATATTCTCCGATTCGAATTTCCAAATCTGACCTTACAGATGTGTCCGGAACGGCCAAAAACCTTGGAAATGACACTGAGATCACCCCAATCGGACTTCGGATGGCTCAGATTTTAGCAATCAAAGTTTTGGATTAACGGACGGCAGATGCAGCCGCGTGTCAGCCAGAGTACCGCCTGCGTCGCACCGGATCAAAACTCAGCAGCGGTGCAGATAAGCCACGTGTCAGCAGATTAGGGCCTGAGTCGCACTGGATCAAAACTCACGGTCCTGATTAAGCCACGTGTCAGCCGATTAGTTCTGCGTCGCACCGGATCAAAACCCCTCAACGGTGATGATGTAGCCACGTGTCAGACGATTAGCGTCTGCGGTGCACTGGATCAAAACCCAGATGGATGACGTGGCAGGTGACGTGGCGTTGACCGTGCGACTTGCTGACGTGGCGGTCAGACCGACCCGTTTTGCAGAAACCGGGCGAAGGAAGGAGCGTGGCGCGTACGGCGCGTTGGTGCGCGTGGGCAGTGCTGCGTCGGCGCGTGTGGCGCGTGCGGGCATGCAGGACGTCGGTTCTTCGCCGGGTTTTCACAGTGGATTCGTCCGGTTGTCCTCTACACGATGGTATGTTCAAAAACACGTTTTGAGAACTTTGATTTTGAGTTTGGATCAAACACCCTCTTTTTCAAGAACAAGCTCTGATACCAGTTGTTGGGTTATTTCCAGAACTCAAACACACACAATTTACGTGGTTCGGCAACTTGCCTACTCCACGGAGCTACTGGTTTGTATTAATGAAGCTTACAAACAATACAAACAACAAACAAGGAGGAGGAGAAAATCTTCTCAACTCAACTCAACTCTCCCTAGCTCTCTCTCTGTGTTTCTCTCTGTATTTTGTGTGTTACAGCTCTCCTTAGCATCCTCTTTTATAGCAGAGGTAGGAGATAATTCTCTCCAACTTTGGTCAAATATGGCAACCACCGTATTGCCACCTAGCAGCCACTGCCCACCGTCCTTGCCACCATCTTTGACGCCGCCAGCAGCCATTGTTGACGCCGTCATGCAGCCAGCTTGTGTCCATACATAACACATAAATGGTGTTTTACAGTAACATTCATTCCAGATCTCAAGCAGCATTGCTAGGCCTATTTGAAAACCACATAAAGAATTGTAATAGAAATAGAACATCAAAATTACAAGGAAAACATGTTGATGAGGCAAATACACAAGTCGTAGAGCCATTAGTTTGAAGAGAAAGGAGAACGAAAATCCACACATTAAACAACATATTCACACATGAGTAATATTATGCCCTTGTTTTTGAAGGTCCAGACACTTGAAAAGAAACACAAATGGGCAAGCAAACATATGTCTTTATTTCTTGAGGTTCGCACAATAAATGACTAAGGACGCAACATGGCATGCTTGGGTAAACAACACGCATAGATAGAGAAATCAATATCCTTCTTTTAGAAATTCTATAAAATTACAATACAAATCCAAAGCCAAATTGTATGTCATTGCCAATGAAACAGTTGAAATCACTTCCACAAATTTAAAAACATTCGCAGCACCAACCAACCAACCCGATGCAAACATGAAGAACAATTATTAGCCATATTACCTGTATGCGTGGATATTGGATGTGTTGATTTAATTTAACCATTTAAAGATAAATAATTGTAGCTATTTTACCTGTAAGAATGAATTGTTAGCATGTTTTTCAAATTCCAATGCCAAACTTATCATCTAACTTAATTATCACAACCACCTCCATCCTCGTCCTCTTGCTCTTCCTCTTCCTCTTCCCGCCACCCATTATTTCGGGTCCACATTCTACAAGTGGTGGTTGGCACGGAGCAACCAGTGCTTGAATCCTCGACTACTTGAGATACCTGCAAAACCAATTCAAGCAAGTCATATGCATTCTAACTTATAAGTTTTATTATTGAGTGAAACAAGAAACAAAAACACTAAAAGAAAGGCAAGAAATCAGGTTCAATAAGCAGCACCTCTGATTGAGCCCGCATTGAACCATTTGATGTAGTACTAAATTTTGTGGTCAATTTTGGACATTGATGCACCTTCAACGTCTCCAAATGAGGGAATAAGAAATCATAACATCCAAGACTAAAGTAGACAATACTCGGTAATTGTTCTAGAGACAGCTCTTGCAGATCGGGGAGTACTATCTCCTTCTCAACATCAATAGGTGAAGCATGATCATACTGTCCAAATACTCCCAATATTTGAGAGGATTCTCCTACTTCAAGTTTTTGGAGCTTTTTGAGACTTGAAGCCATGGCTACTGGAAAGAGACTCTTCAACTTGTTACATCCTCTGATCTTAAGTTGACACAAATTAGGAAAGCATAAAGATTGAAGATCACTCCCTGATAATATTTGATCCTTTTCATCGTCATTATCCTTAGCAATTATTTGCTCCAATTCCACACAAGTTGATATCTCTAGAACTTCCAGTTGAACTAGACTAGTAATCATAATGCTTGTGAATACATGTTTTAGTCTTTTACAATTCCTCACCACCAAAGAAGTCAAATGGCTTAGCACAATACATTTCCATATACACCTCATGTCAGGCACAGGTAGGGAGTACACATGTAATGTTTCCAAACTTGTTAACCCCTGCATCAAAAGAAAACAAGGGTACATATTTGTTAGATATAATTCCTATTAATGTTTGTGCACTTTGTAATTATTATGTAATTTTGGTAAATGGATGAACCAATTATACCCAATACCTAAATACTTAACAGCAAAAAGATATAAATAGACAGGGAAATTGGGCATGGGAATATGAAATCATAATTTTTCATATTTATGGTAATCTAAATATAAATTATTATTTTATACTAGTTAAATTAAAAAGCAACCATGAAAAAATTATACTTATTAATAAAAAATAGTTTTTTATATTTGATTTATGATAAAAAAAAAACAAATTATAACATTAACCAAAAATTAATAAAATACAAAAGAAAATAATTTTAACTACAAAATGCTATATTGTTGATCATTTTAATTATTTTTTTCATACGAAAAGGTGAAAAAAATGTAAAGAAAAAATATGAAAAATATATAATAAATAACAAATTTTTTAAACTAAATATAGATTTTTTATTAACTTTTTCAACTGTGTTTTCACTCAAATTAGGAAACATAATGATGATTGAAAATATAAGTATTGACAATTAAATTATCAATTAAATTCAGTTTTAGAAATTTGGAGGAAGAAAGAAGAAATTATTACAGTTTATTAAAGTTGACAATTTAAATTAGAAACGAAAAAAGATTATGGAGAAATATAAAGGACGTACTTGGAGCTGTGCCAACAAATTACCCAATTCTTTGTGGCCATGAATGGTTAACACTTGCAAAGAAGGCAACTGGGCAGCAGAATTCTTTGGACCAAAAAAACTGCAATTTGAAAGAATCAATTTTCTTAGCTGAGGGAAGTTGATGACGCCATCTCTGGTGAGTGCATCTCCTTCTCCACTGTAAAATATTTGCTTTAAATTGACAGCTAATTTAATCTTCATCTGTTCGAGGTTCAGAAGACTTGGAGACACGGAGACAGGGAAGACATGTTCCAGTTTATCACAGCCACTTATAGAAAGAATTTTTAATTTTGGGAAGCCAAGAGACTTTGGAATTATTTCCCTTTCACCATCTTGCTCTTTGATAAGACGCTTCAATTCATCGCATTGTTCTATCTGTAGTGTTTCCAGATGAATAAGACTTTGAGCGAGGGACGGTGTGAAAATAAATGTCAGTTTGTCAAGAAACAACAACTCTAGATGAATAAGACTTTGAAGGCTGACATGTCTGGTGGGCCCCTTCCATATACATTTGAGCTCAGATAACCATTGCAGATGTAACTTTGTTAAAGATGACAGCAGCCGCAACTCCTTCTCCTCGTTAATTCCATCATCACCCTCACCCAATTCAAATACCTCTTCCAATGATTCACATGAACTAATTTCCACACTTAATAGATTTTCCAAAGCATGCCGCCATTTTGCTTGAAACAGAGTGCGAATATCCCCACATGCAGTCACTTGTACATGTTCTAATCTTTGAAAGAAGTCCTTTTGCGAACCATGGCCATGGGTGGTCATCTGATCAGAGGACAATACTATATTTTTTAAACCCTCAATGTCGCTAAAACCAATTTGAGACACAGTAGGAAACAACTGCTCAAATGTCTTTGCATTTAAGGATGTGGCGCTGATATCACTCAAATATAACCTTGTCGAGGTTGGGTATGTTTTATCGAGTGAATACCAATCCCCAAATAGTATATCATATTTGAGCAACCTGGGAAAAACAAAATCTCTGGGAATGCATTCAACCTCCGGTATCTTCAATGATAATACAGCTAAATGAGACAGCGATTCGAGTTCTGTTAGGCTCGCATTCATTCCTTCTGTGCTGTCACATCCAACAACATCCCATTCCTTGAAGCTCTCATCCCCGATCAACAGTTCTTCTAACTTCTTCAACCTGCCAATCAAATTCACAGGAATCCTTCTTAGCAATTCACAACCTGTCACATCCAACAACCTCAACTCCTTGAGCTCCCCCATTTCACTAGGTAATTCTTCAACGGAAGAGAAACTTATAAAACCAAGAATCTTAAGTCTTTGCAGCTTTCTCAACCAAATGAGGCCCTTGCATTTACACCTTTTCAACAACAACGATTGAAGGTTCGTTGAGAATTCAAGTGATTGCAATGACAAACACCCTCCATCAAGAGACAAAACTTCAATTGCTTTCATCCCTTCAAAAAACCTCTCTGGAACATTCAAACCACCATCCAGTCCTAACAATAGGACTTTGCGCTGTGGACACACCAATCCTTCAGGAAGTTCTGTGAGTTTATTGCCCATTAACGAAACTACTGTACAACCTTCAAAGCTTTTATTGCTCATTGGCCACTCCTTCAACCCAAAGCCAGCCTTTACCATGAATCCGTATTTTTCTGATGATGCTATCTGAATAGCAACATCACGAACCAAGTCATGCATTTTCACATATTCTTCACTTTTAGTTCCTAACAGCATACAACAAGCTTTGAGGTTTTTGATTGCCACATAAACTCGTCCCCTTGCATCTTCAATGGACTCCACATCTTGATGTAACCCATAGCCAACTGCATATCTCGTCAAGTACTCAATTGGAATGTTGTAATCTTCTGGAAATAAACAGCATAGCAAGAAACATAACTTGGTTTTCTCGTGCTTCAAATAATCATAACTCAACTTAAGACATGCATATGCATTTTTTTGTTCATCAATTTGTTCGATGTGCAAACATTGAGAGTTTTTGAGCTCTTTAAACGCTACTTCCCACTCAACAGCAGATTTATCTCTTAGAGCCCTTCCCACTGTCACAAGTGCTATAGGCAATCCTTTACATTCTCTCGCAACCTTCTTTGCCACTGTGTTCAAGGTAGAGTCCTCATCATGTAAACCAGCATTGATTTTGAATAAAGCCCATGCTTCATTTTCAGATAAGAGACTTAACAACACTGTTGGCTGGCACTCCATATAAGAACATATATCCTTAAGACGTGTTGTCAGAAGAATTTTACAACCCCTGTGAGCATCACCAAATGGGATCCCTATCTCTTCCATGTTAATAACTTTCCAGACATCATCTAGGATTATAAGGATCTTCTTTCCCTGCAGTCTCTGCCATAATCGATCTGCTCTCCCTTTTTTACTTTTCTCGTCAAAACGCAGACCTAAACTATCTGCCATTTGATCCTGAATGTCTGTGACATTTGGATTCTGGGACACCGTGGCTATCAAAACTTCATCAAAAAGATGCAACTCTTTTGCTCTCCTGCCTACTTCTTTCACTAGGGTGGTTTTACCCACCCCTCCCATGCCGTACAGTCCAATCATATCGATACTCTCATCTTTGAGAGCTTCCATAATTTGTTCAAAAGCTTTTTGACGATTCTGAGGGTGTGAATCCCTTTGATGGAAGAAATTCTATGTCTTGAAGAGGTGCTTTGTGGGACACTGTTGGAAACTTTTTGCTATTTTCTTCAAGGTTTCTCAAAGTCTCCGTCTTCTTTGCAAGTGCCTTGCTTAACTTGAATTGTCGTATCCAATTTGGACACCAAGTAAAGCATTTGCCATTTTTTCCTGTTTCATTTTCCAATGGATTCACACCTTTAATTTCGTTGTTTGCATCCTCCAGCCATTTGTTGACATCTTTCTCAATTTCTTCAGCATTTCTTTCAGCAACTTCGACAGCCTTTTGCAAACGATCTAGTGTCAAAGCCAGGTTCTTCTTTTGTTCATTGAATTCTTGAACAAAATTGTTGAAACAGAACATGTAACGAAATTGCCTTATTGTTGGTTCCACCAAGAGTTCTGCTATCTTAGATACAATGGATTCACCAACACTTTCGATAGCCATTTTCCACCAGTCTGAAAACCAGAGAAATAAGGATACCGACTATGAGAGTGAGACATTACAAGTAAAATAGGAATTTTATTACCTTAATTTTGGAAAATATGTGCGAAAAGCAATAAAATAGCGGGAGGAACAAAAGGAGAAGGCCTTTAGTATGGAATCCAGCTTCAAAAGCAACAAGGCAAGGTATAAGTATACCAATGAGCAACCCTCATCTATAATATCTTTAAATTAATTTGTTATTAATTTTAAATTGTCATAATGATGTTAATAAAATATAGAATATTAATATGGTTGTATTGTCAATCAAAAAACTCCTCTCGCTCACAAAATATAGATTAGAATATTAATATTAATATTTCATCAAAAGTTAAGATATAGAATATTAATATATCTTAGTTCTATTTCACTAGTTGTATATGCCACTAACTTTATTCATGCAATCAATATATTTAATATTCATTTGAGTTTGATTAATGAATCTAAAGTTGAGATAAAATTATTAGGAAAAAATATGCTTAGAAAAGAAAATTATGAAGTTGTGATAATTATGATGTTTCTTATTATATCAAGACATTGTTTATAGTGCTCCTAGTTAATGCTTTATTAATACTAGAAATTAATCAAAGTTATTGAGATTGATATATATTTTATTTTTTTTCTTTATAAAATGAAGCAATTGTTCTATAAGGTTAAGGTATAAAGGATACCTAAAATTAATATGTAGGTATTTATTTAATGAAAAACACACTAAATTGAGTTGTAAGAGGACTGTAAAGAGAATTTATTCTTGAAAGGAGTGGTGAGAGAAAAATAGAATTTGAAGAAGTTCAAGAACCATAAACTAACATCCAATTAGAACCTGAGCTCAAATATAGCACTAGATACTTAGCTTAAAGATCAAGAAACACAATAATACCATAGATCTAATAAGAGATGTCATACACCAATGACATATGAATTTTTCATAGAAGCTAAAAATGATGAGTTGCTCATACTTAATGAGCCTACCAATTACATGAAAGCCAATATCTAATATTGATTCCATGAAATGACTCACGGATATAAAATTCTAAATGGATTAAAAATAATTTGGTTAATTAACCTAAAGGAATAAAATTCATTGGATGTATATAGATCTTTAAGAAATAGATTAGTATTAATGGCAATGTATAGATGTATAAAGCCAGACTAGTTACTAATGGTTACAAGAAAAGACAAGAATTGGCTTTGATGAAACCTTCTAGCTGGTAGCTATGTAAAAACCTTTTTGATATAGCTACATGCTAATATTAAGAATTCTAGCAAATAGATGTCAAAAATGCATTCTTGTATAGGAATATTCATAAAGATACGTATATTACACTACCTAAAGGTTTTGAATCTAAATAATTTCCCAAAAATGTATGCCAGTTGTAAAACTTCATTTATAGACTTGAACAAGATTTATTGGCACTAATAATATACTTGGTTGAGAATAAATTTAAATATGTTTCATATGAATATAACATCAATAAGCATGAAGAATTTCATGAAAATTCAATCAAAAGGTCAAAGAAGGAAGCAAAGTGAAGACTTAGTTTAAGTATTTATTTTAGTTCTTAATTTATAAATCTTTATATCTTACTTGATGGTATAATTAAAATAAACTCACACACATCACTCTGCATATATTAAAGGATTGATATATCAGATGATCTAAGATAGATGGTTCTAAGAATTCACCTAGATTAAAGTTGTTGAATATGGAAATCTACATGAGTTGGACGACCGTTTGTTCATCAGTGATAAACAATTGGAAATTCTACATTAACCAGACGACTGCTTGTTCATTAGTGATGAACACTTAGAAATTCTACAAGAATCAGTTGATTGATTGGCTTGACTAGTCTGAACTGGTCAACCGTTTTACTTATTAGTGGGCTACCAATAACTAGTTTTTCTTATAAACATTTCTATAGCTTGTTTAATTGTAAAATTAGCAATGAATTCCAAACATATATGATAAAAAATCTACTCCAAGATAAAATAACAATAAAATTATCAATCTCTGATCATACTATAACTAGTGCTTTTAAACTATCATATTATAACACAAAGAGTATATATTTTCATTCTCGCTACACTTAAATACTTTTAAATCCTATAAGTGCTACTTAGTGAGTGATAAAGATATTAGAACTTCATTTGTATGATCCACTCTATTGAAAGAGTTTGTTGTAAACAAAAATCATACTTGTAAAACCATGAGAGTTAAGTAAAAACTCTTGGTATTAGTGAGGGAATATCATCAAAGTAAAATCTTGAAGAGGATATATCTTCAAGTGAGAAAAATCTTGAAGAAGGATTTCAAGTGGTGTAAAAGGCTTGGTGTGGATTCATCAGGTGGCTATTGTACACCTGAACTTAGACTAATAAAAATATATAATATTCAAGTACGGTTTGATATTTGAGGTGTGAATATAGCAAATTTGCAGTTCTCTCTCTTAAATCTTTACTTTAAGTACTTTAATTATATTGTTGGTTATTATGTTTACTTGAAATAATTTGCATTATTTGATATTATTAGATGTCTTAATCTTGGAACAACAATTGATATCAGAGTTTAGTTCTCATATATAGGTTTACTTAGACTTTGAGTAGAAAAGCAACCACTAGTTATAATCTTCAAAATGAAGGATCATCCACATCTAGAGTATATTTTATTAATGGTAATGATTATGCATATTGAAAATGTAAGGCCCAAAATTTTGGCCCAAGCTCAAGTCAGCTCAAACCCAACCTAAGTTAACCTAGAAAAGGTTGTAAGAGAATTATTTTTCTCTTTTTTTTTTCTTGTGGTTGTTGTGACCGTACCCTTATCAAACTAATGATTTATTTTGGAGATCTGCATAATTGAAGACTATCATATTAGGATTCTTGGAATCCTAATCAATCGATCAATGAGTTGGTCTAGACCAGCCGACTGGTTGGCCTATGATAGCAGTCAACCGGTTGGTAAATCTTGTCAACCAGTTGGCCTAACAGTAGGTTTTTATCGAGTTTGTTGGGTTCGGTCAGTTTAGGTTATGCACGGATTCGATCGGGTGAAACAGTTCAATGCTATATTTATGTTTTGGTCTTTAAGCTTAGAGTTTTTAATCTTTTATGATACTTTGCGTTGTTACTCATTTTTTAGCCCCACAAGTTGGAGATGGTGTGTATCCCTCTTGAAGCGAATGCAGGAGTTTAGCTCATAGTTGCTGGAAGATTGACAAAAACGGAGAATAAAGAAATGTTTTTCTAACCCTATTTCAATTGTTTTCTGCTCTCTTTATCCTCCCCCTTTGCTGCCAAAATCTTTAGGATTCTTAAGCTAATTAGGAGTCTTCATAATGATTAATTCATTCCTTATTTCTCCTTGTGATAACAAGTCGAGAACACTTGAAATACCAAGGGAAAAGTGAGTTTTTAAGCATATTGAATCTCCTTAGATTTCTATTTTAGTTGTCTCCTAATCCACGAGTTGCCAAAGACTCATGAGATTACCATGGAATAACAAGAACAAGAGGAAAAGTAAAAAAAAAGTTTATCATTTAAAATCATTCACCATATTGAGGGTAATGATGATGATGATAATCAAGAAAGCATTGAAGAGAATATTGCCTTAATTACAAGGCAATTCTGAGCTTTCTAAGGAAGAAATAAGGAGATAAAAGATTATCAAATTTAAAGAAAGATGGGGAATAAGGAAAAGTCTAGCAAAGAACTTCTAAGGTGTTTTAAATGCAACAAGACAGGACACATCAAAGTAGATTGTCCACTTCTTCAATACAAGATGAGAAATCATCATTATAATACGGCAATGACAACCACTGGGAGTGACAATTCTGACTCAAGTTTTAATGATGAAGAAAAGCATGTGGCAAACATGTGCTTCATGGCTATCGAAAATGAAAATGAGGTACAATCTTTGGATTATGAATCTGACCCTAATTATAATGAGTTGCATGATGCTCTTAAATCTTTATATATGATGAATTTAAAAAATTAGATTTAAAATATAGTTTATTGAAAAAGAAATATGCATGCTTATTTATAGAAAAATAAACTCTAGAAAATAAACTTGTATTGTTATTGATGAAAATAAAAAGGTTAATCAACTTGAAAAATAAAATAAATCCTTAAAAGAAAAGGTTGAAAAGTTGAATACAACATTAGCTAAATTCAAGCAAGGCTCCAAGATTTTAGAAAATATGCTTTCATGTCAAAGGTGTGTTTTTAACCAAAAAAAAAAAGGTTTAGGTAACCTAAAAGGAACCAAAAGTATTTGAAAAATCACTTTGTTAAAACCAAATAATCTTATAACCCTAACCATAAATGCAATTATTGTAAAGTTAGAGGTCATGTTATGTATGCATGTTCCATTGAGAAGGACAAAGCTTAATATAACTTAGGTTCTAAAAGGAACCACCACTAACAATAAAGGAATGGAAAAAAACCAAACAAGCTCAAGCAATAATCAAGAAATGGTAAGTAACTCCTTCATGCCACTAAAAGAGCTAAGGTATGTAAGCTCCCATCCTCCTGGATTAATTATCGGTAATCTATTTAAAGTAACTAGAATAAGAGCTTCTTCTAGAAACATTAGTGGGCATTTTGCATTTGTTTCTCAAATAGAACCCAAGTCCTTTCTAGAAACTGAAAAGGATGAAAAATGGAGTTTGTCCATACAAGATGAGTTAAAGTAAATTTTTAAAAAATGATATTTAGAAACTAGCCCCTAAACCTAACAATCAATCCACAATAAAAACAAAATGGGTTTCTAGAAATAAAGTTGATGAATATGGGACAATAATTAGAAACAAAGCTAGATTAGTTGTCACATGTTATAATCAATAAAAAGGTATTGATTATAGAGAAACATTTACAATGGTAGCTAGACTATAATCAATAAGGATGCTTTTAGTCTATGTTTATCATGCTAACTTTACACCTTTTCAAATGGATGTTAAAAATACATTTTTTAAAATGGTTTTATTATGGAAGAAGTGTATGTTAAGCAACCACAAGGTTTTGAAAACTTTCATTTTCTCAATTATATTTTCAAACTCAAAAGGACCTTGTATAGTTTAAAAGAAGCACCAAGAGCATGGTATGATAGATTAAAATCCTTTTTTATTGATAATGGTTTTAACATTGACAAAATTATCTCTTTGTAAGAATTTTACAAAATGCATACAAGATGAATTTGAAATGAGGAAGGTGGAAAACTTGAACTTCTTCCTTGTATTGCAAATCAAATACACAAGGGATGATATCTTCACTAACCAAAGCAAGTACATCAAAGATCTTCTAAAAAGATTTAGGATGGAACAAGTTAAAGTTGTCAATAACTCATGGGAACATCAATTAATCTTAATACAAACAAAAATGGTAAGAATGTAAACATCACTAAATATTAAGGTATGATCGAATCTCTTTTATACTTAACTGCAAGTATACCTAATATCATGTTTTGTGTATGTTTATGTGCATGTTTTCAAGCTTGCCTAAAAAATCACATGTAAGTGTTGTAAAACGTATTTTTTTTATTTTTGCATGGTAATGTAGATTTAGAGTTATGGCATCTAAAAGGAAGTGAGTTAAACTTGATCAGATATTCAAATACATACTTTGTCAGATGCAATGTTGATAGAAAAAAAATACTAGCAGAACATATCATTTTTTAGGATTCTTACTAGTATCTTGGGCTATTAAAAAGCAAAACTTAGTAGCCCTATCAATCACTAAAGTAGAATATATAGTTGCAGGTAGTTGTCGTGTAAAAATTTTATGGATGAAATAAATCCTAGAAGACTATTAACTTAATTTTGATCATATACTCATTAAGTGTGATAACACTAGTTCTATAAGTCTTTATAAAAACTCAATCCAACACTAACGTACAAAACATATATAAGTAAGGCTTCACTTCCTAAGGAATTACATTGTAAAAAGAGATATTGTACTTAAGCCTATAAGCACAAAACACCAATTAGTAGATTTCACAAAGCCACTAAGTAAAGATCAATTTTGGAAAATACAAGGAATTTGAGTCTAAAGGTTGGACAAATTGGTATATCATTACTCAAAAAATATATTTGGATGATAAAATTTTAAAAATATAGATTTTTGTGTGAACCATTCGATCGACTCATATAACTAGATTAATTGGCAGATCGGTTGAGTCAGATGATTGATAACAAGGCTACTAATCATATTTTCAATTTTTAGCCCCTCGGTTTCTTTGTCTTTTGGATATAATTTTATATGGAAAGGATTTATTTTTAGTGCAAAGAAAGGATCTGAAGAGAATTTTAGGAAATTTTCAACTTGGGATTAATTGGCCGACCAGATGAGCTTAACACAAAACAATTAGTTGGTTGATTGCTCGGCAGTATATATATTTGTTATTTCTCAAACAAAATTAGAAAATAAAACAAACCCTAAACCCGACTCTCGCTCAAAAACTCACCAAAATACATCCGCTTGATCATATTTTTAGCTTATTTCTTGAAGATTCAAGTATAATAGCAAGCAAGAAAAGCACAAAAAATGTGGAATCAAAAAGCAAAAGGGCTAATGATTGAACCTCATACCAAGGTGATGATATTCAAAGATTTCAAAATTCTTCTACAAATAGGTCTATTTCTATAAAAAGAGGCATGGGAAATGATCTCAATGCTTTTGATATAGACATTATGTTTTAGGAAATGGTTGGAGCATAATATATTATTTGAAGAAAGTTAGTTATCCTAAGGTAATAAAAATTTTTTTTTGTTAATATGAGGATAACAATGGAACCAAGGATTATAAAGTCAAGATTTGATGTTAAGAACTAGATTGCTACATAGGATTATAGCACACAATATATTTCCAAAGAAAGAGCAATTTGATGAGGTAACTTTGATGGATATGTGCTTAATCGATTGCATTATTAGGAGATGGCTAATAAATCTTCTTTATATTATGATTAGGAATACGATCATGGCATATGATCAAAAGCAAAAGTCTATTTCATATGGTCAAGCATTAATTTCTATTTTTTAGCATTTTAGGATTATTTTGATGGGTATAGATAGGAATCCATATTTAAAGCTCATGGAAATAGATAATAAGACCCTAACCAAGATGAAATGTCTTAAAAAAAGGATGGTGTTTGGGTTCCTAAGCACCAACTAGGAGTACATGCTGAAGAAGAGCAAGATGATGAGGAGGAAGAGCACGAGACTAGTAGTGATGACATAACTGAAGCTATGTTTAGGTCACCACCACTTGCTTCCTCTCATGAAGAGGCTACATCTAGTACATGGAATTCAAGTATGAGAGTCACCTAATACATTGCAAAAGATAGGGGGAGACATATTTTTATATCTAAGTTATATATTTATTTTCATAATAAAAAAATAGGAGAGTGTTTACCTCAAATGAAAGAATATTAATTATATTGATATACTAGTTATTGAAAGGTTAACTCAAACTATAAATAAAGTTTTTAATATGTTAAAAATCATGATAGGTTGTAATGCATTGTACATAACCTTCAAATATATATTAATCAATTATTAGATTGATGATAAATTAAGTTATTTAATATATCTAATCATATTTTAATTAGGATTATAGTTTATAATTGGGTTAATATATTAGGAACAACAAGAAATTAAAATCAAGTTTTACTTGACTATAAATAAGTTTTAAAAAATTGAGGGACTAATGTAATTTATATAAAGGATTACAATTGCAGACCTAGAAAAATCAAATATGAACTTAATCGAATATATTTATAGTAGTTGTGCCGAAATCAAACATATGATATTTTTTAGGGAGAAAAGTGATATTTTATTATAGTTAGAGTTATGTTTTCCCTATGAATACAATGATGTTACTCATAACTCTAATAAAGATAATTTATTAAAGAGTTAGAAAAAAGCTAGCCCTCAAGATTTAACAATCCTTCAATCCTAAAAATTTTAAAAGATTTTTAATTTTGCAATTCATGTGGATTATAATTAAAGATTAGATAATTTAATAACTAGTTATTTGTGACAATCTAGCTAGAAAGAATCTATCAAATCCTAAAAGAAAGAATTATTCTTCAACTAATCTTCACTCAAAATCTAAATGATCTTTAACTGTGTAATGAGATTTATGGGACTTTGAAAATATTCTGAAATTACCATTTTTATTGCGTTCATGTTTTATGAGAAACCTAGAAGTTCATCAATATGAACATATGGAAGGGTGTCGTTTTAAACAAAAGTATGGATAGATTTTGTAAATATTCATAAAAATTAGGTTGAAGCATAAGACCATAATACTTCTCAATTTAGTGAATCTCTCAAAGAATGTAGTTTTATATGTATATCTCTCTCGGTTAAACATTAACCAACCGTGGTTTAAAACTTGGGCTATCACTAATTTAGTTCAAGTATTGAAAACGTAACGTAATTGAAAGTTTAAATTGAAAGATGTCTTTAAAGTCAAAACTATATATGAATCTCTTAAAATAGAAATGTAGCTTAACATATATATTTTTCCATTTGAACATGAATGATGAATCACTACAATCCTATAAATACATACAAGAGCAAAATTAAAACATTATAGTCTAGATGAATTTAAATTAGCATCACAAAGACTTGTGAGTTAAAGAGGTAATTTCTATGAAAAATGCAATTCCATGACATATATATAAAGTAAGGTAGTATGTGTAATATAAAGACATTAATAAACAAATAAAAGAAGAATATGTACAAGAAATTACTTGATGGTAAGGAGATAAACGAACGACAAATTCACGATGATTAGTTAACACCTGCATAGATGACACAAATGTAATTAATCTAATAATCTTATGCATGTAACTATATCTATGGTAGCTCAAAAAAGTAATTTTTTTATATATATAGAATAAAAAGAAAAGTCTTCAAAAGGAGTAAATAATTAATTGAATTAAGGTCCCTCTCTCCCACTTGCAAGGATCTTGCAGGAATCAAACTCGAGCTAGCATCTAATAATAACTTGCGTATGACTATCCTTATGATATATATCCATGAAAGAGTTTCCTTACTTCAAACTCGATTTGTCCACGAAGGCCAAAGCCAAAAATATTCATATTAAAAGGGGATTCTTTATTTCAAATTTGATCTGCTTTCATTTTTTTTTTATTAACATATAAGGCTAAAATGTTCCGATTAATTTTTACTTCAAACTATACTCGATTAACATATAAGTAATATTTTATATATTGTTAAAAAATCCTACACTCTATTTTGCATTAACTAGGGAATTTATAAGAATTTTATTTCTCATGGACTAACCATACAATTGAATAATTAACATATACTAAGGGTCTTGGCATTTCATTGTAGCAATTAATAAAAAAATATTTTGGTCTTTTTCAATTTAATCCTCAAGTTTCTTTAAGTTTAAACTCTCTTTTTTCAATTTCATCATCCAATGTTGGGTTTAATGGGTATTAAACTTCATGATTTGTTTTAAAATTTTTTTATAAAGTTATTCTAGTTTCATTACCCGAGTTTGATAGGTTAATCTAGGTTGACTTGAGTTATTTTTTTATTTTATTTTAGTTTATTTTTTTCTCAACTTTATCCTTCAACGTTAAGTTGATTGAGAATTGGGCATCATATTCATTTTTTTTTATGAAATTATCATGGTTTCATGACCTATATCGCGAATTTTACACGTTAGCCAAGTTGACTTGGGTTTTTTTTTATCCTGTTCTGAATTAAATTTTTTAAAACAATTCATCATTAAAAATTAGGTTTATTAGGATTTTGACTTCATAATTTTGTTTTACTTTCTTTGTATTGATTTATCTTGGTCTTAAAACCTGGGTTTGACAGATTGACCGGAGTCAACCTATGATATTTGTTAATTGATTTTTTTTTCAATTTATTCTTTCAACATTGGATTGATTAGGAATTGAGTTTGATAAAAAAAAAATTATTTGTTTTCTATTAGTTTATCACAGTCTTATGATTCTGGTTGCAAGTTCACGTAGTTGCCTTAGGGTTTTTTTTTTATCATTTTTCAATTGAATGTTTATTTTTTTCAATTCCATCCTTCGATATTGAATTGATTAAGAATTGAGATTTATAATTTGTTTCACTTTGCTTTGTTTAAAGTTATCCCGGTCTTATGACTCGGGTTGACTCAAGTGGTTTTTTATATCCTTTTTTTAATTAATTTTTTTTTCAATTTCATCTTTCAATATTGAGTTGACTGGAAATTGGGCTTAATATTTTTTATTATTTATTTTCTATGGGGTTATGAAGGTCGTATAACTCAGGTCGAGGATTTGAATATAATATATTTTTGTCTTAATATTGTTTTTAAAAATATCATCTTAATTTGTTTTAGTTAAACTATATTCTTACCACTTGTTTGAGTTGTCTTTGGATTTGTGAAGTCTACTAAATCGCTATGCTTAACCCTTGTATAGTTTTTTTTCCTGCTAGAAAACATGTTAAGTACACTTGTATTTTTTTTTAAAAAAACTTTTATTCGACTCGCAACATAGCGCGAGAAATTATTGAGTGTTGGCTAAAAGGGGATATTTCTCTTAACATCGTACAAATCCTTGAAGATTAATTTATAGTATTTAGAGTTTAAGAGGAACTATGAATATACAAATACGCTTAGCCTAGCAAATAATTGCATAATAGCTCTATCTATTGAAGATGATTTGATTAAAATGAATCTAATTTCCTCAATTATTAAGTAATGGGAAGGTCTGTTCTTACTATGAAGTTCGTGGATTTTTGGGCTTTCCAATTGACAAAACCATGAGTGATATAATAATAATAATAATAATAATAAAGAAATGATGTGTCAAGATCAAATTATGGTGTTCAAAGCTAGCCATGCACTATTAAATCCAAACATTATAGTTAATTAGAATGTTCTTACAAGAGTACTATTATTTAGACTATTACCCTACTTTAATTCACCAAACACAGAGAAATTTTACTCTTGTAAATTTGTAGCTTTTACATCCGTGTCAAATTTATGGTAAAGTTTTAATTTAATTCTATATATGTATTATTAAGAAGATTTTAAAACTAATTATTTTTCTAATTGACTAATAAATTAAAACACCATAATCTTTTTAATAATGGGTATTTGATCTGTATTTACAATTATTTAACCCTACAACGAGATAAAATTCGATATAAAATTGCATACAGAAATTGAGTGAGTCTGGTAGGAGAAAATAGGAATTAAATTGAACAAATAGCTCACTTCCTTTCTCCATGGATCATACTTGCAAACATGTATGAACACATAATAATATAATATAAAGACAATAACAAATAACACAAGAATTAGTAGAAATACACACCTTGTTTGTAGTACGTAGAGACAGGAACGAATGGAAGATTCGCGATCACTTAGACACCCACAACCTCTCTATCAATCGATTGCAACCACAAATATAATCCTTAATGTATGTAGTGTTGCTATAATTATGATCTCTCAAGGTTTTTTTTTTTTTTTTTTTTTGAAAATGATGATTAGGGGAAAAAAACGAAAGGACCTGAAAAGAAGACAACAAATAATTAAATGAAGAATACTCTCTGCCACTTCCAAGGATGAAACTCGAGCTATATGATTGTCCCTATATCCCACTCAAGGAATATGATTTGCCCATAAAGAAA
The DNA here is from genome assembly GCA_964019445.1 of Populus tremula. Lineage (NCBI taxonomy): Eukaryota > Viridiplantae > Streptophyta > Magnoliopsida > Malpighiales > Salicaceae > Populus > Populus tremula. The sequence continues at coordinate 46,195,442 of CAXHTJ010000001.1, forward strand.
AGGAAAAAACAAAAGACATTCCTTGCTTTAAACATGGTTTACTTATGAAGTAAGCTAATGACATCAACATTTGGAGGCTAAAGAGAGATTCTCATTTCAATTTTATTTTTTATTTTATTTCATTTGTTGGGTGCAAGCAGGCCAATGGCTTCATGGGTAAGCGAAAACATTACTGCTGCATGTACAAAAACCAATTTAAGGCATGTAAGAGATGCCCTAAAGCCTTCAATTTTCTATATTACCGTTTAGAGCTTTAGATACTTCTATCATAGGAAGATGGTAACAATAAAAAAAACATTTTTTGTTTTTATATTAGAAGCTGGTTTGCGATTGAACCTGTTTTTAATGAAAATTTAAATTGTTTCCTTCAAATTAATTTTTTGGATTGTTTTAATATATTTATATCAAAAAAATTAAAAAAAATAAAAATATATATTATTTTAATATATTTTTAAATAAAAAATATCTTGAAAAACTACGTTTCTAAATAGGCCCAAAATATGATTGGTCAACAAAGTGACGTGAACCCATTAAATGGGTTTTTTCCTAGAAATAAAAAAAATTAAAGTGTAAATTAAAAACTTTATACACGCATATAATTAAATAACTTAAGAACCATCTATGTCAACAAATAAAAAAAAAAAGAGAGACATTAACGATAACTAAATACATATCTAGAAAAGTCAAGGGGTGGACCTGTATTAAGATATTTGATCTCGCAACATGGTTTATTTACCTGATTGTGTTTAATAAAATTAATTTTTTATTTAATCAAATGGTTGTAGAAATAGACACACATAAAATTGATTATATCAAATTAAAGAAAAATATATATCTTGCAAGGTTGCACTTACTAAAAATATTATCCAAAAATAAATATTTTTTATTCTTAAAAATAAAGATCAATTATATAAAACATAATAGATGAGTAAGAAAAATCTCTTTAAAAATTAAATACTTAAAAACAAGAAAATTAAAAAGGCTAAATGAAAAAAAATCAAAGAGAAGAAGTATTAATTTAAATATAAATAAAAAAATACTTAAAAAACAAATATATATATATATAAGCATGATTGTTTTTCTTAAATCCAAAATTACTAAAACAAAGCCAACGTTGTTGAGCCTAGTAAGCCAGACAAACATCTGGCCCATTTAGGAGGGCTTACGTGGGGATTTATTTTTTAAAAATGCAATTGAGACAAATAACATGTCATCTATTTCAATGTTTTTTTTTTTAAATAAATAAGTCAGATGATGCGTCGCTGGACTTTGCGAAGATTCCAGCCACTGACCCTATTTTTCAACCCATTTTTTACTCTTTATTTTTTTTTAAGAACTTTGAAACCATCATCCATTTGTGGTGTCTTTTCCACTTTGATCCCCAGACTTTTAATTTTATCCTTAGTAAAAAGATTTGATTCAATTAGAATTTAATTTGGCTTGCCATGGTATAAAGATTTTAAAAAATATTATTGTTATAGAATAATATAAACCATATCTTGGGACTTTACCTAATAACTTAAGTTATTGGATTGAGATGATTCATTGGCATGATATCAAATTCTTGTTGATCAAACTGTCATAGGTTCGAATTTCACTACTCTCATTCTAGTTGATAAAAATTAAACATAAGGTAATGTGAGGATTTGCAAGTTTAAAGCCCAAAAAGCTTTTACTTGAAGGGGTGTGTTAGATAATAATATAAATCATATCTTAGAGTCTCATTTAACAGTTTAAGCTTTTAGGTGAAATGGTTCTTTGATATGGTATCAATGCAAGTTTGGGTAAGATGCTTTTTTAACATGGTATTAAAGCAAGTTTGGGTAAAATGGTTGTCATACTTCTTTGACATTAATGATAAGTAGTCATAAGTTTGAATCTCACTAGCCTTATTTTATTTTATCAAAATTAAGGATAAGTTATTATGGGCATATGCAAGTTTCAACATCAAATAACTTTCATTTAAAAGGGTGTGTTGGAGAATAATATAAATCATATATTGAAGCTTTCATGTGCATGTAAAAAATACTCAACACAATCTGAATAATAATGACATATATTTGAAAAACAATATGATTTTAATTCAAGTAAAAAACACTTTTAAAAAGTATCATGCATTATAATACTCAACACAATCTAACTAATGATATATATTTGAGAAATCATGGTATTTTATTTTTGGTATAAAATATTGAGGACATAAGAAAATTAAAAACAAATAAAAGCATATACATTATAGATAAATTAGTTTTATGTCCTCTTCGTACAGGAGTGAAATAATTTTGATGATTTTATTATTTTTATGTAATGAATTCTTTGATAATTTAATTATGTTATTATAATCGTGTTCATGTGTTATTGTAGTAGTTATAGTAATTTTTATTTATATTGTTCCTATTGGGTTTAAATAAGAATTATAATACATATTATTATATCCATTATAATGCTTAATCCAAAATTTCAATTATTTTTATAACATTTTATTTATTTTTTTCAACTTGGTATCATTGTTTTTTAATTAATTGAAATAGAATTTAGGAAATTCATATCCTAGAACTAAAATAAAAAAGTTGTGTAACTTTTTAAAAAATAAATAATATACTCATTCTCTTGATGCATATATATCAAATTTAAAATTTTAATTAGTGTTGATTTTTTTAAAAGAAATATACTAATATATCACTTGATACCCTAATCTTATTAAAAGAATGACTTAATTGAAAATAATAAGGTTCAATAATGTAGATTCAACTCTTATGCTATCAGGTACTATTAAAGAGTTCAAAAGACTTTGATGTGAGTTGGGTGTGTTTGGCATTGTAATGACAATTGTGGTTCAAAGTGTATTTTTGTTTAAAAATATATTTTTTTTATTTTTTAAAAATTATTTTTAATATCAGCACATTAAAACAATTTAAAAACATAAAAATAAAAAATAAAATATTTTTTAGTAAAAAATAAATTTTCAAAATTTAAGAGAACTTGCACCGCGATTTCAAGCAGCATTGCTAAGGCCTATTTCAGAACCTCATAAAGAATCATAATAGAAACAAAACATCAAAATGACAGAGAAAACATGTTGACGAGGCAAATACACAAGTCGTAGAGCCATTAGTTTGAGCAGAAAGGAGAACGAAAATCCACACATCAAACAATAAGTGCATACATGAGTAACATTATGCCCTTCACTTGTTTTTGAAGGTTCAGAAACTTGAAAAGAAACACAAATGGGCAAGCAAACATACGCCCTTATTTCTTGAGGTTCGCACAATAAATGACTGAAGACACAACATGACATGGGTAGACAACTCAAACATTCGCCCTTATTTTCTGGAAGTTCAATATCCTTCTTTTAGGAGTTGTATGGTAAATATGACTGTTACAATGTAAAGCCAAATTGTATATCATTGCCGATGAAACAGTTGAAATTACTTCCGCTTAAAGACATGATTCTCCGTGAAATCATCACATGAAGAGGTAACCAGCCAACCTGATCCAAACATGAAGAACAACGACCATTCAGGCATATCACATATGTTAATTTATTTCAACCAGTAAGAGTTGAAGGAGAAGGAGAAAACATAAATAACTGCAGCCACATTACTTGGTTGGGGAAATATTGAATTATTAGCATGTTTTTCAAATCCCAATGCCAAACTAATCTTCTTACCTATCACCATCATGAAAAAAACCAATTAATCTTATTACACCCTCTTCTTCCTCCTCCTCCTCCTCCTCCCACCCATTATTTCGGGTCCACATTCTACCAATGCTAGAACCCTCAGCTACTTGAGATACCTGCAAAGCCAATTCAAGCATGGCATACACATTCTAACTTGTAAGTCTTATTATCAAGTGAAAACAAGAAACAAAAGCACTTAAATAGAGGCAAGAAATCATGTCAAATAAGCAGCACCTCTGACTGAGCACTCATCGAACCATTTGTTGTAGTAGCAAATTTTGTGGTCAGCTTTGGACATAGACGCACCTTCAACGTCTCCAGCCGGGGGAATAAGAATTCATAACATCCAAGACTGAAGTAGACAATCCTTGGTAATTGCTCTAGCGACAGCTCCTGCAGATCAGGGAGCACCATCTCCTTCTCAACATTGACAGGTGAAGCACGATCATCCTGCCCAAATACTCCCAGTAGTTGAGAGGATTGACTTACTCTAAGTATTTGGAGCTTCGGGAGACCTGAAGCCATGGCTACTGGGAAGAGACTCGTTAACTTGTTGCATTCATTGATCTCAATTCGACACAAACTAGGGAAGCATAAAGATTGGAGATCACTTCCTGACAATATTTGATCATTTCCATCATCAATATCCGTAGCTATGATTTGCTCCAATTCATCACAAGTTGATATCTCTAGAACTTTTAGTTGAACCAGACTCATAATCATGTTGCCTGTAAATACATGTGTCAGTCTCTCACATTTCCTCACCACCAAAGTAATCAAATACCTCAACACGAGACCCTTCCATATACACCCCATGTCAGGCACAGGCAGGGAGGATAGCTGTAATGCTTCCAAACTTGTTAAGCCCTGCATAAAAAAATTATAATAATAAAGGTGCCAATTTGTTAGATATAATTCCTCGTAACGTTTGTGCACTTTGGAACTATTATATAATTTTGGTATATATGTGAACCAATTATCCCCAATACTTCAGCAAAATACTTAATCAGCTAAAAAGATATAAATAGATAGGGCAATGGGTCATCGGATTATGAAATCATAATTTTCCATATTTATGATAATCTAAATATAAATCATTATTTTATATTAGTTAAATTAAAAGCAATCATGAAAAGATTACACTTATTAACTGAAAAATAGTCTTTTTAATATTTGATTTATAAAAAAACAAATTATGGCATTAACCAAAAACATATATATTAGATAAAATAATTTTAATTTTACATATTAGTAATATTTCTTGAATATAAAGTAAAAATGCTTTATTATTGATCATTTTTTTTCTTGTACATAAATTCAGTGCATAAGAGCTTATCGATTACTTTAGTTTTAGACATTTGGAGGAAGAAAGAAGAAATTATAACAGTGTATTGAAGCAGACAATTTAAATTAGAAAATAAAAAAAAAATCATGGAGAAGTATAAAGGACTTACTTGGAGCTGTGCCAACAAATTACCCGATTCTTCTTGGCCATCAATGGTTAACTCTTGCAAAGAAGGCAACTGGGCAGCAAAATCCTTTGGACCGAAGAAGCTGCAATTTGAAATAGACAATTTTCTTAGCCGAGGGAAGTTGATGATGCCATCTCTGGTGAGAGCATCTCCTTCTCCACTGTAAAATATTTGCTTTAAATTGCTAGTAACTACAGTCATCTGTTCCAGGTTCAGAAGACTCGGAGACACAGAGACAGGGAAGACGTATTCCAGTTGACCACAGTATTCTATAAGGAGAGTTTTTAACTTTGGAAAGCTTAGAGACTCTGGAATTATTTCACTTTCATCATCGTGTTCTCTGATAAGATGCTTCAATCCACGACAACTTCTTATCTTAAGTGTTTCTAGCTGTGGTAATCTTTGAGCGAGGGACGGTGTGAAGATAAATGTCAGTTTGTCGAGAGAATCCAAATTCAGATGAGCAAGACTTTGGTGGCTGACATGCCTGGTGAGCCCCTTCCATATACATCTGAGCTCAGGCAAGCAGGACAGTTGTAACTCTGTTAAAGATGACAACAACGACAGCTCCTTCTCCTCACTGCTTCCTTCATCAGCCTCACCCAATTCAAAAACCTCTTCCAAAGATATACAGTCTTTAATTTCCACACCCCTTAGATTTTTCAAAGCCTGCCGCCATTTAGCTGGAAACAGAGTGCGAATATCCCCACATCCATTCACTTTGACATGTTCTAATCTTTGCAAGAAGTCCTCTTGCGACCCATGGCCATGGGTGGTCATCTGATCGGAGGACAATACTATATTTTCTAAACCCTCCACTCTACGAAAACTAATTTGAGACACGGTAGGAAACAACTGCTCAAATGTCTTCGCATTTAAGGATGTGGCGCTGAGTTCACCCAAATATAATCTTGTCTTTGCAGTTGGGTATTCATTATCAAGTTCTGAATACCCATTCCCTAACACCCAAATATCATATTTGAGCAACCTGGGAAAAACAAAATCTCTGGGAATGCATTCAGCCTTCGGTATCCTCAATGATAATACAGCTAAATGAGACAAGGGAGTTTAGTTCTGTTAGGCTCGCATTCACTCCTCCCCTGCTTGTCCCAACGACATCCCATTCCTTAAAGCTGTAACACCCGATTAGCAGTTCTTCTAACCTCTTCAAACTTCCAATCAAATTCACGGGAATCCTTCCTAGATTTCTACAGCCTGTCACGTCCAACAACCTCAAGTCCTTGAGCTCCCCCATTTCACCAGGTAATTCTTCAATGGAGTCGCACCCTATAAAACCAAGAATCTTAAGTCTTTGCAGCTCTCTCAACCAAATGAGGTCCTTGCATTTACACTCCATCAACAGCAACGATCGAAGGCTAGTTGAGAATTGAAGTGACTGCAATGACAAACACCCTCCCTTTAGAGACAAAACTTCAATTTCTTTCATCCCTTCAAAAAACCTCTCTGGAACATTCAAGCCACGATCCAGTTCTAATAGTATAACTTTGAGCTGTGGACATACCAATCCTTCAGGAAGTTCTGCTACTTTATTGCCCATTAACGAAATTGCTGTACAACCTTCAAAGCTTTTACTGCACATTGGCCACTCCTTGAACCCAATGCCTGCCTTTACCATGAATCCATATTCTTTAGATGATGCTATCTGAATAGCAACATCACGAACCAAGTCATGCATTTTCACATGCTCTTCAGTTTCAGTGCCTAACAGCATACAACAATCTTTGAGGCTTTTTATTTCCGCCTGAACTTTTTCCCTTGCATCTTCAATGGACTCCACATCTTGATGTAACCCGTAGCCAACTGCATATCTCGTCAAGTCCTCAATTGGAATGTTGTAATCTTCTGGAAATAAACAGCATAGCAAGAAACATAACTTGGTTTTCTCGTGCTTCAAATAATCATAGCTCAACTTAAGACATGAATATGCATTTTTTTGTTCACCAATTTGTTCCATGTGCCGAAATTGAGAGTTTCTGAGCTCTTTGGACGCTACTTCCCACACAGCAGCAGATTTATCTCTTAGAGCCCTTCCCACTGTCACAAGTGCTATAGGCAGTCCTTGACATTCTCTCGCAACCTTCTTTTCCACTGTGTTCAAGGTAGAGTCCGCCTCACGTAAACCTGCATTGATTTTGAACAAAGCCCATGCTTCATTTTCTGATAAGAGACTTAAGAACACTTTTGGCTGGCACTCCATATAAGAACATATGTCTTTGAGACGTGTTGTTAGAAGAATTTTACAACCCCTGTGAGCATCACCAAATGGGATCCCTATCTCTTTCAAGTTAATAACTTTCCAAACATCATCCAGAATTATAAGCATCTTCTTCTCTGTCTTCAGTCTCTGCCATAATCGATCTGCTCTCCCTTCTTTAGTCTTTTCGTCAAAACGCAGACCTATACTATCTGCCATTCGATCCTGAATGTCTATGACATTTGGATTCTGGGACAGTGTAGCCATCAAAACTTCATCAAACAGCTGCAACTCTTTGGCTCTCCTGCCGACTTCTTTCACCAGGGTGGTTTTACCCACCCCTCCCATGCCGTACAGTCCAATCATATTGACGTTGTCATCTTCGAGAGCTTTCATAATCTGCTCGAAAGCTTCTTTTGACGATTCCGAGGGTGTGGGTCCCTCTGATGGAAGAAATTCTATGTCTTGAAGAGGTGCTTTGTGGGACACTTTGGGAAACTTTTTGCTATTTTCTTCAAGCTTTCTCAAAGTCTCTGTCTTCTTTTCCAGTGCCTTGCTTAACTTGAATTGTCGCATCCAATGTGGATACCAAGTAAAGCATTTGCCATTTTTTCCTTTTTCATTTTCCAAACGATTCACACCTTCAATTTAGTTTTGTGCATCTTCCAGCCATTTGTTGACATCAATCTCAATCTCTTCAGTATTCCTTTTAGCAACATCAACAGCATCTTGTAGACGATGGAGTGCCAAAGCCAGGCTCATCATTTGTTCATTGAATTCTTGAACAAAATTGTTGAAACAGAACATATAACGGAACTGCTTGATTGCTGGTTCCACCAAGACTTCGGCTATCTTAGATACAATGGATCCACCAGCACTTTCGATAGCCATTTTCCACCAGTCTGAAAAATCAGAGAAACGAGAATAGTAATTTTATCACCTTAATTTGTGAAGATATAAGTGGAAAGCAGTAAAATAGCCGGAGGAACAAAAGGATATTAATATCTATCTATGCCAACGAGCAATTAATCCCTTGTCCCCTCATCTAAATCTCTATTCATGCCATCTACGAAAGTTACCTAGGGTGCTATCTTTTTTTGAAGGCTAGAATATCTTCAAATTAATTCGTCATTAATCTTAAATTGTCATAATGCTGTTAATAAAATATAGAATATTGATATGGTTTCTATGCATTTTAAAGACAGAATCTTTATGCCACAAAAGTATACCTTAAAATTCATTTATTTGAATAAAGTTCTGACTTTCCCAAATATATGAGAAAGGTACGTTTCTATAATAATTTTTAAATTTGTTTTTACAGAATTGAAGACGATGAAGATTATATTGTTATTGGGTAGAGAATCAAAAAGTAAAGACAACTTGAAATTAAAATATTATTTATGAAAAATAAACCATATAAATGTATGAAATAGCATGATGAGAAAATATTTTACATAGAAAATACTTTTTAATAGTAGTGGGGATGGATGTCATGAGATGACAATGATTGTGAAAAGGGTGGTGATGAGATAGCAATGATAACAAGAAAAGAGGTCATAGTGAGAAGGTAGTGGTGGCGGCAGCCACGATGGTGGTAAAAAAAAAATTGGGGGAAATAAAATATGTTAGGGGTGGTAGTGAGATACAATGGTGGTTGAAAGTCAAGATATAAGATAATAATATTTTGTTAAATATTTTATTGGCAAGGATAAACATTCATAAATAAACAGAAGTTTTGAATTTTGCAATGCATGAGTAAATGTGATGAAGGTTGTGTGCCATTTGAAATGAAAGAAACTTTGCAAAGATATTACGTACCTCAATCATATGAATGATTGAATAAAAACTTTCTAGATGAGACTTTGATTTTATTTTAACTTGATATCATAATTTATCTACATGTTAATGATTGTTCATAATTTTTAAGCAAAATGCATAGTTTGATAGAAGTTAATAGGCACCTCAAAATAATATTTTGAATAGCAGATGTGATTTTCCAGTTTGAAAAGATTATTTTGATTTATTTTTTTTAGATTAACGTGGGTGTCCGGGCCAGCTTGCGCGCACCTCGACTAATCCCACGGGCCCTGAAGTTAACGACCATATAAGCCTCAAGTGGTCATCATATGAGCAACTTAGGGATCGAACCTGAGACCACAGAGGGAGCAAACCTCTTGGCTCCAAGCTTTGACCACTAGGCCACCACCTAGATGGTTAGATTATTTTGATATTTTATATGATGTTTAAGAGAGATCGATACTACTTATGTTAAAACTTTTTATGCGATGAAAAAATAAGCAAAATTACACTAGACTGGACTTGAAATTCAATTTTCTATTCTAAATTAAAGATACATTAGAACTAGATTTGGAAAACCTAGGCGCATATTAGGCAACTCTTCTTGAAAACCTAAGTTAAGCTTATATTTAGCCTTATGACTAATGTGAGTTAAAAAAAAATATCAAGCTAGTTTGGAAAGTCATACGTTAATATTCAAGGTAAGACTTCACCTATAATTAAATGCAAGATTGTTAAAAAAATGATGCCAATTATTTAATTGCACTATAATAGGCTATGTTGTCAAAATATAGATTTATATGCTTGGATTGAACATATTTTATAAACAATTGGAGATTTAATTGCTTGTTTAAGCTATATTGTGTGATATGGAGCTCCACAAAAAAGGATAAAACTAAAGTGATTACTGATAATGAGAACTCCATCTTTCCTAGTTTAAAAATTAATCAAAGGTTTGATGATAAAAACTATTGATAGATGATTAGACTAAATATTAGGGCATGTAAATCTAAATTTTAGAGTTCATTAATAATGTTATTGTTAGTGAAATATGCTTTGTAGTAATTCGGTTCGTTAAATGTAGCATTGATTTTATTCATGTAAAACATATTTATTATTAATAAAAAAAAATTTATCTTTAATATTCATTTATATTTAATTAATGAATCTAATATTTAATTAATAAATCTAGAGTAAAGATAAAGCTCATGAGACAAAAAAGCTTTGTAAAAAAATCATAAAGTTATTATAATCATAAGATTCATATTGCATTAAAATATTGTTCCTAAATGTTCTAGGTCAATATTTTATTAAGACTGCACATTAATTAGAGCTATTGAGATTGGTGCATATTATGTTTTTTTTTATGAAAAGAAAAATTATCTATGTCTATGGAAAGACTCATGTAATAATTATGTAAGTGATCCTTAAACTTGAGATAACTAAATATTATTGATTGTGAAATCATTGGCCCCGGTGGAACGAGTTTTGAAAAAGAATCAATGACTATAATGTTGAGAACAAAAATAATTTAACAAAGCAGATATACTCCATGCTATAATATCTAAATAAAAACATTTTTGATGAAGGGATAATAATTACACTGAGAAACTAGTCGCTGAAAGGTTAAGTCAAGTCACTTATGACTTTTATAATATTTAGGGGATCATGACAAGTTGTTAGACATTGTACTTGATCTTCAAATATAAATCAATTAATTATTGAACCATTGGCCACACACATAAGAACCATTGGTCAGAAATTAAAATAAAATGATTAATCAAATATGACTTGATTATAAATAAATTTTCAAAATTGACGACTAGAATATAATTAATACAGGGGATTTCTATTCTAAACCTAGAAAAATCAAGTAGGGATTTTATTCAATAAATTTATAAAATTATCCTAAAATAATGTATGCAATATTATTTAAGGAGCAAATTGATGATTTTATATTTATAGGGTTTTCAAGTTTTCCTATAAAGAGAATGGTATGCCTATTATTTCATAAGAGAATGTGAGAAGAGTATGATACGTAAACACCTAAAACACAAAAGAAAAGAGCTAGCACTCTAAGGTATATCAATCTCTCTCTCCTAAAAGGATTTAGGAGATTTCTCACTGGTCATTAGTGTGGATTACTATTAGAGATCGAATATTTAGTCAGCTTATGATTTGCAACAACTCAGTGTTGAAGCAAATTTTCAAAGCCAAAAAGAATATATGTTCTTCAATTAATCTTTGCATAAACCCTCAACAACTCTAGATTTGTCTAACAAGATTGTTAGGACCCCCAAAGATTTTTAAATTTCCCGTTTTTACTATGTGTATGTATTTTAAGATACCCAACAATTATAGGTGAAGCCTAATGTTCTTATTGGAGCTTAAATATTCAGTTATGAATATATGCTTGTAGTATTTAGAAAAGAGCAGGAAGTTCATATTAGTGTGTATGCCCAACAATTATAACTTTATTTCTTTTTCTAATTAGGTGGTTGTATATGCCACTAACTTTATTCGTGCAATCAATATATTTAATATTAATTTGATTCTGATTAATAAATCTAAAATAGAGATAAAGTTTTTAAGAAAACATATGCTTATAAAATAAAGTTATAAAGTTGTGATAATTACAAGGTTTCTTAATGTATCAAGACATTGTTCGTAGTGCTCCTAGTTAATGCTTTATTAATACTATAAATTAATTGAAGTTGTTTGTCACACTAGATATCGCAGTGGCCTTCAAATTTCTAGGATAAAGAACAGACATCTAACATCTTGTTTTTAAAGAGGAAAAAGATCTGGTTTAAAAAGTCATTATCTACTATTATGATCACTAAAAACCCTAACCGTTCAACAGAGATTCTATGGTACGAGACTGGTTAAGTAAAATAAAATATAGTATCACCTCTAAAATATCCTGCCTAAGATAGGTTGTATTGCTGGTTTTGTTTTAAATTGCTAAAGATAAAGATTTGTTGTATTATGTTTTTTTTATATCTGCCTATAATATTCTTGATTCTCGCACTCATAAATATTCAACTACAAATACTTCCAACACTAGTGTTGATAAATATTATGTAACAAAAGAGTATGGTATTGTTGACTTTGGTATCATTGAATATTGAGGATTCAAAATAATTCTCAATCTTATTGTCAATATTCATAACTCTTATGTTAGCAAACATCGAGAATATTTCTAATTCTGACATTAGTGAATATGAATATTCCTTACTCTAACTCCAGTGAATAAACCAATAAAATTTGAATTGAAAGCAAAAGACATATTTTTGTTATTTTTTTAGAGAAAAAAAAGATAGATATGTATGTATTATATACTACAATTGCATTTCACACTATAAGTCTACAACTCAATACTAAGTAAAGTGGTTAAAAAAACGTATGAGGGATCCACGAAGAAATTAAAAGGGTACCCGAATTATTTTTAGAAACTTCTTATATCTTAAAAGACCTATTGGGCTAGATATCAAAAATAAATAAGACTAAAACAGGGAAAAGGACATAAGGGTGTATTTTTTCAAATACACCCTTAACCGAAAGAAAATTAGGCCTGCTGAGCTTGAGGCCCAGGTCCAACCCTATCTCAACAGCTTCTGTCTTTCTTTTTTTATAGGCTAGATCAAGCCCAGCCATATGGGCTGGGCTTCATCCACCGGCCCAACTTGGTCACTAAGGTTGAACAGTCCTCCTTGGAACAACATCACTTTTTTGGCTGAAATGGGTATCTTTATTTTTCCCCCTAAATTGAAAATATCTTTTTCCTTTTTAAAAAAAATTTCACCCCTGGATCAATGCAATTAGACCCTGGATTTGAGCGTCATTTACAAAATAGTTCTTGGTTTTAAATTTAATCAATTTGGCCCTTAATTGACTCTTTAACTTCTAATTCTTTCAAAATTACCCCTGAAAAAATCAATTAACCCCCTTATTGTATCAACATCTATTCACTTTGGTCTCTAGAATTTAATTACTTGAAATTTTAACCCAAATTGACCCTTAACTTTGATATTTCTTCAATTAAGCCCCTGGTTTCATTAACTAAACTAATTCAAAGTTTAATTAAGTCCCTAAACTTATCAATTCTCTTAAGTTTTAACCAAATTGACATCCACCTTTATACTTTCCTCCTTATTAGTCCATGAACCTTTAATTTGTGTTGTCTTGACCCAATTCTCAAAATATTTTTTTATTTATTATTATTTTTAGTATTGTTATTATTATGGAAATTTAAAAATTGGGTTATGACATTGTTGATATTGATACATATTTTGTTATTTAAAAAAAAAAACAATCGTTCTCATAGGTTTAGGTGTAAAGAATATTTAAAATTAATATGTAGGTGTTTATTTAATTAAAAACACGCTGAAATGACTTCTAAGAGGATTGTAAAGAGAATTTATTCTTTAAATGAATAGTGAGAGGAAAATAGAATTTGAAGAAGTTAAAGAACTATAAACTAACATCCAATTAGAACTTGAGCTTGAATATATAGCATTGGATGCTTAGCTGAAAGCTCAAGAAACACAATATTTTCATAGATCTAATAGAAGATGTCATACACCAATGAGACATGGATTTTTCATAGAAGCTAAAAATGATGAGCTGCTCATACTTAATGAGCCTACCAATTACATGAAAGCAATATCTAATATTGATTTCATGAAATGACTCAAAAATATAAAATTCTAAATGGATTAAATATAACTTGGTTAATCAACCTAATGGGGTAAAATCCACTAGATATAAGTGGATTTTTAAGAAACAGATTAATATAAATAACAATGTGTAGATGTACCAAGCCAAACTAGTTGTCAATAGTTACAAGTAAAGAAAAAGAATTGGCTTTGATGAAACCTTTTTGTTGGTAGCTATGTAAAGACCTTCTTACTATAGCTATATGCTAATATTATGAATTCTAGCAAATAGATTTTAAAAATGCATTCTTGTATAGGAATATTCATGAAGATATGTATATTACACTACTTAAAGGTTTTGAATCTAAAGAATTTCCCAATAAATTATGCAAGTTGTAAAAATCCATTTAAAAACTTAAACAAGATTTAAAGAGTTGAAATATCCATTTTGATGAGATAATTAAAAAAAGTGGTTTTATTAAAAATAGTTAAAAATATTATTAAGTACTTAAAAAAAATTAAGAAAATAGTTCATGGCTATTTGAAAGCTAGATTTAAATTAGATATTGATAATAGCAAATCTTGGTCTAGATATAGAGGCACACATCACATTTTTATATATTTTGATGATAACAAACAAAATAGAAAATGGACTAAAAATATACTTGGTTAAGAATAAGCTTTAAACATGTTTCATACGAAAATCACATCAATAAGCATGAAAGATTTCATGAAAAATGAATCAAACAACCCAAGAAGGAAGCAAAGTGAAGACTTAGTTTAAGTATTCATTTTAGTGTTTAATTTAAAATGAACTCACACACATCACTTTACATACATTAAAGAATTGATATATTAGATGATCTAAGATAGATGGTTCTAAGAATTCACCTAGATAAAATATGTTAAATATGGAATTATGCATGAGCCGGACGACCGCTTGTTCATCAATGATGAACACTTGGAAATTTTACGTGAACTAGATGACTAGTTGTTCATCAATGATGAAAACTTGAGCATTTTCTAAGAATCTTTTGATTGATTAGCTTGACCAATCTGAATTGGTCGATTGTTTTACTTATTAGTAGGGTTCCAACGACGAGTTTTTCTTAGAAACATTTATATAATTTGTATAATTACAAAATTAGCAAGGGATTCCAAACATATATGATAAACAATCTACTCTAAGATAAAACTAAACAAAAGTATCAATCCTTGATCATACTCTAACTAGTTCATGGATATTTGAATACTAGATTTGTTGAAGAATAGAAGGTTTATTTTGGGGATTTACATAATTCAAGACTCGTAGATCAAGATTCTTGGAACCTTGATCAACCGATCAGCTAGTTGATCTAAGTTGTTTGACCGGTTTGCTTGTTATTGCCAATCAACTAGTTAGTCTAAAAAGATTTGGGATCAAGAAAGTATGGGTACCAAAAACCTTAACTTGATTTTTTGTATATAGGAATCAAAATAGTATAGGAAATGGTTTTTGGATAATGTTTGCTCAAATCATATAACTAGAGGTGATTCTTTATTTTCAAGCATTACCAAAATCAATGGTGGAAAAGTCACTTTTAGTTAAAAGTCTTCCTCGTATAGCTTCTAAAAAACAAACGTTATATGATGAATATGTAACAATAATTAGAAATAAAGCTAGACTAGTTGCCATATGTTATATTCAATAAGGATACTTTTAGTTTATAATCAAGAAGAATGTATTGATTATTATGAAACTTTTACACTAATAGCTAGACTATAATCAATAAGGATATTTTTAGTCTGTACTTGTCATGCTTACTATATACTTTTTCAAATAAATGTTAAAAATGCATTTTTAAATGATTTTATCATGAAAGAAGTGTATGTTGAGCAACCTGGTTTTGAAAACTTTCATTTTTTCAATCAAGTTTTCAAACTAAAAAAAAAAAAACCATGTATGATTTAAAAGAAGCACCAAGAGCATATCCTTTCTTATTGATAATGGTTTGAACTATGGCAAAATTATCTCTTCGTAAGAATTTTGTAAAATGCATGCAAGATGAATTTAAAATGAGCATGATGGAAACATTGAACTTCTTCTTTGTATTGAAAATCAAATAAACAAGGGATGGCAACTTCATCAACCAAAACAAGTACATCAAAGATCTTCTAAATAGATTTCGGATGGAACATGTTAAAAATGTCGATAACTTATGGGAACATTAATTAATCTTGATATAGATGAAAATGGTAAGAATGTAGATATCACTAAATATCAAGGTATGATTAGAGATCTTTTATATTAATTGCAAGTAAACCTAATATCATGTTTTGTGTATATTTATGCATAAGTTTTCAATCTTTCCCAAAAAAAATATTTAAGTGTTGTAATATATATATATATATATATATATATATATTTTACTTTTTGCATAGTACTGTAGATTTAGAGTTATGGTATCTGAAAGGAAATGAGTTAAATTGATCACCTATTCGAACGTAGACTTTGCTGTATACAAGGTTGATAGAAAAAGTACTAGTAAAACATGTTACTTTTTAGGATTCTTACTGGTATCTTAGGCTAATAAGAAGTAAAACTCAGTAGCCCTATTAGCCACTAAAACAGATTCATATAGTGGCATGTAGTTATTATGTACAAAGTTTATGGATGAAATAAATCCTAGAAGACTATTGACTTTATTCTTATCATATACTCATTAAGTGTGATAGAATTAGTGTTATAAGCCTTTATAAGAACATTATCCAACACTCAAGTACAAAACATATAGAAGTGGGACATCACTTTCAAATGGATCACATTGCAAAAGGAGATATTGTACTTAAGTTTATCAGCACAGAACACCAATTAATATATATTCACAAAGCCTCTAAGTAAAGATCAATTTTGCAAAATACAAGGAATTTAAATGTTGCTCATGCTAAAGATGTGTGTGGTGTCTCCTATATGTATATGTTAATGGAAATAAGTTGGATATATTCAAGTGATGAAATATATATTTGTAAGCATGAAATGTCTGGAAAATTTATTATGTTGCAAAATTTTGTTGACTATCCAAGCTTTGAGACGAATCGGTCGACTGGTTGATGCTAAACAAACATAGGACGACTATTGTATGAACAATAACCTTTTAAGATTTGAGTTAGATACCCTTTTAAAGTCAAAAGGGTGGACAAACTGGTATATTATACTAATGAAACATATCTGGATCATAAAATTTGAAAAATATTGGTTTTTATGTGAACCATTCGATCGACTCATATAACTATATCAAATGGTTGGTCAGTTGAGCTAGATGATTGATAATGATGCTATTATCCATATTTTCAATTTTTAGCCCCTTGATTTTTTTCCTTTTAGATATAATTTTTTATATGGAAAGGATTTATTTTTAGTGTAAAGAAAGGATTTGATAGAATTTTAGGAAATTCTTAACTTGGGATGCAATCGATCGACCAGTTCAGCTTAACCCAAAACAATCAGTCGACCGGTTGCTCGACAATATATATATTTGTTATTTCTGAAACAAAATCAGAAAATAAAACAAACCCTAACCCCGACTCTCTCTTAAAGACTCACCAAAATCCATCCTCTTGATCACATTTTTAGCTTATTTCTTGAAGATTCAAGTACAATGGCAAGAAAGAAACGCATAAGAGATGTGGAAACGAGTAAAAGGGTCAATGATCCAACCTCTTGTAAAGGTGATGATATTCAAAGATTTATAAATTCTTCTGCAAATAAGTGCAAATAAGTCTATTTCTAGAGAAAGAGGGTTAGGCAATGATCTCAATACTTTGATATAAACACTATATTTTAGGAAATGGGTGACAACATAATATATTATTTGAAGAAAGTTAGTTGTGTTTTTTTTTTTAATATGAGGATAACAATGGAATGAAGGATTATAAATTGAGGATTTGTTGTTAAGACCTAGATTGCTACATAGGATAATAACATACAATATATTACCAAAGAAAGGGCATTTTAATAGGGTAACTTTTATCAATATGTGCTTAATCGATTGCATAATTAGAAGATGGCCAATAAATCTTATATAAATTATGAGTAGGAATATGATCATGCCACATGATCAAAAGCAAAAGTCTTTTCCTTATGGTCAAGCATTAACTTCTATTTTTTAGCATTTTATGATTACTTTGACGGATATAGATAGGAATCCATATTTGAAGCTCATGGAAATAGATAATAAGACCCTCACCAAAATGAAATATATGTTAAATAAGGATGATGTTTGGGTTTCTAAGAACCAACTAAATAAGAGTACATCCTAAAGAAAAAAAAACATGGTGATGCAGAAGAAGAGCAAAAGACTAGTAGTGATGACGAAATTGAAGTTATGTCTAGTACAAGGAATTCAGGGATGAAGAGTTACCTAATATATTGCAAAAGATAGGGGGAGACATATTTTTATATCTAAGTTACATATTTATTGTTATCATAAACAAATAAGAGATTGTTGACCTTTAGATTCTTTTATAAAAGAAAATAGATATTCTTATAGGTTGTGATATAAGGTATATTTGAAACTAATATTTAGGTGTTTGTTTAATGATAAGTATATTGATTGCACAAAGATTCCATATGAAAAGATTACTTGTGTATATGAAAATACTCTTTTGATAATTTTGAAAGTGATTTTTAGTGATGTGAACCCTAGCAGAATTGCATGGAATTCGCGAACCCAAGATCTATCTAATCCAAGTTTTTGCTGAAAATAGGATGAGTTTATCACAATGGAAGACCTGCTCCTAGGCAACAAGACTATAAATCAACCCAATCACAACGCCTACATCTAGAGATGAGCAAAAGGAGTATAAATTCACAACAAAATGGGTCAATTCTTTGAAAAGTTGAAAGTTCAATCAAGAACCAAGATTGACAACTAAAGGTCGGCAAAAACCATAATGGTATTAGCCAAAAAAAAAAAGTATGCTGAGAATTATTCTCAAGAGTATTTATACCCAAGCCAAAAACCCTAATTTCTCTAATAGGTCACATATAAACTCAATTTAAATAATAATCAACCCAAACTAAAACAAGCCCAAACTAATTAAAATAAATAAAATAAACATGTCTAAAACCCAAACAAGTGTTTCCTCATAAAATAAAGAAAGTTTAATAGCTCAACTAATTTAATAAGACAAGTTCAGTTATTCTCGTATTCTGTCTGGCAGCAACAAATCCCAACTTCACATTAATAGTTCTTTCTCATCTTAAATAATTAAAATGTGTGTCATGAACTGTTGGAAAGGTATGGAAGTCTAGTTTCCATTCCAACTAGAATCACCTAAACATTCGACTTGTAGCTCGATTTATGATAAAACAAAAGGTAGCGAAAGGTCAAACTGACTGAATCTAGTCTTCTTCTCTCAATCCTTATGTAATGATCTTGGTTCCTCCAACAAGCCCTTCGGCCACAACATCGCCACTTTGAGCCATCATTAACGACAACATCACCACCACCAGGTCAGCCTCATCTCCTCCTCTTCCTCCTTCTTCTCCTCTTTCTCCTTCTTCTTCTGCATCATTTGTCGCAGTCTCCATTGTTTTGTAAAGTGAACAATGGAGAGTTTTATCATTGTTCAATGGGTCAGACCAGGTCCAACCCAAATCAAAATGGTTGAGTCGGGTCTGGCCCAGTCCAAAAAAATATATAAATTTTTTTTTTCAAAAATCCTTTCAAAATTTATGATTTTCCCGCGTATTTTTCTATCAACTTTGCTTAATATTGGTTTGTATTTTTATATTATAAAGATACGAATCTGGTATTAACATACCCCATTTTTTCTAAAATATTGTGAAAACTTTAAGAAAATGTCTTCTTTACATGCATACGATTAAGTCTCTCAAAGATTGAAAAAAAAATATATCATATTTTCATACAATAAAAATTCAAAAAATATATTTTAGCACGTATTATAGATTTTAATACAAAATTATTAAAGCCATTAGAACTATGCTAATATTTCAAAAATACTAAAAAAAATTATTTTGTTTTCTTTTAATATCTAGGATTATGAATTTACATGTAAGACATATTCTCAATATTAAAAAAATAGTTCTTTTATATATAGACATTAGAACGGTTAGGTTTTACACAATAAGATAAAAATCTCCTTACTAAGAAAGACTTATCTTAAACTTTAGACAAACCAACAATTAAATAACACAAATACCTTAGCATTTATCATACAATTAAACAATGTAGTTTACCTTAAGTAAGGCGTATTTGGGGTGTTAATATCTTCTCTTTACGCAACCAGTCCCCGAGCCCGATCTCTGAGACCAGTTAGGGTTTCTAGTGACCATAATAATAGGAGAGGACTCATTTTCTCTCTTTACACTAATAAAAGACAAGAAATCCTTATCTTCCCCATTTTCCGATATTATACAAGAGTGGATGCATATTGGTCGCAACGCCGCAAACATGCAACGCTCTTCTAATGATATTTAATATGTATTTACAATTATTTAACCCTACAACGAGATAAAATTCGATATAAAATTGCATACAGAAATTGAGTGAGTCTGGTAGGAGAAAATAGGGATTAAATTGAACAAATATTTCACTTTCTTTCTCCGTGGATCATACTTGCAAACATGTATGAACACATAATAATATAATATAAAGACAATAACAAATAACACAAGAATCAGTAGAAATACACACCTTGTTTGTAGTACGTAGAGACAGAAACGAATGGAAGATTCACGATCACTTAGACACCCACAACCTCTCTATCAATCGATTGCAACCACAAATACATTCCTTAATGTATGTAGTGTTGCTCTAATTATGATCTCTCAAGGTTTTTTTTTTTTTTGTTTAGAAAATGATGATTAGGGGGGGAAACGAAAGGACCTGAAAAGAAGACAACAATTAATTAAATGAAGAATACTCTCTGCCACTTCCAAGGATGAAACTCGAGCTATCTGATTGTCCCTATATCCCACTCAAGGAATATGATTTGCCTATAAAGAAATGGGGGGGGCATAAAGAAAAGGTGGGGGAAGGCATTCCTTGCTTTAAATTTGGTTTACTTATGGAGTAAGCTAATGACATCAACATTTGCAGGCTAAAGAGAGATTCTCATTTCAATTTGTTTTTTTTTTTTGGGTGCATGCAGGCCAATGGCTTCATGGGTAAGCGAAAAAATTGCTGTTGACCAATTTAATTTTCTATCATAGGAAGATGATAACAATAAAACATTTTTTTGTTCTTATAATGAAAGTATTTTAAGTTGGCTTGGGCTGTGATTCAACCTGTTTTTAATTGTTAACGATATTATCCAATCTCCTGAAGATAATATTGATACTGAAGATAAACATGATCAGGGATTGATATCCCTGACCTGACCTGACCTGACCTGCTCATACCTGATCATATCTAAACAAGAGAGATTACTACTACTGAAGATAATCGTAATCTCTGTTAATAATATTATCCAATCTCCTGAAGATAATACTGGTACTGAAGATAAACATGATCAGGGATTGATATTCCTGACCTGACCTGACCTGCTCATACCTGATCATACCTGAACAAGAGAGATTACTACGACTGAAGATAATCGTGATCTCCAAGCATATCTACAATAAAGATAATATTGATATTGAAGATAAACATGATCAGGGAGTACGATAATTATCAAGAAGTCTGGATACTGAAGAGATCATGATCAGGGATTGTTATCCCTGATCATACCTGATCATACCTGCTCATACCTGCTCATACCTGACCTGACCTGCTCATACCTGCACAAGAGATATTCATCGAATCTGAAGATAACGTGATCACATTAGAAAATATGTGTATATCTTATCATTAATTGTACTCTTGATTATAGGATTCATTTTGAATTTAAGATGGTATTATATAAGACCATCATGTAACAGTAAATGATTATTCAACGAAAATACATTCTTCTGTATCCCTCTAGCCTTCCCGTCTACAGCTCTTCTCTTCTTCTTCTCCTATTCTTTTATCTTACATGGTATCAGAGCCATTGACTCACGTCACACAAATGGCCTCCTCTACAGAAAATACCTCTAATGCTGCTGCTATTAGCATTCCTGCTCTTGTTTCCCCTCCTGCTATAAATGTCACAAAACTCTCAAAAGACAACTATCATGTCTGGAAAGCCCAACTAATTCCCTTCTTCCGTGGGCAAGGTATTTTTGGCTACCTTGATGGAACCATTCCCATTCCATCTAAAGAAATTTCTGCTGCTGCAACTTCCTCTGTCATCTCCAATCCTCTCTATGAACATTGGCAGCGCCAGGATGCTGTTATAGTTGCCATTCTGTTCTCTACAATCTCCGAAAATGTTCTTATTCAAGTGGTATCTTACACCACCTCAGCTGCTATTTGGTGTGCTCTAGCCAAATCTTTTTCCTCTCAATCACGTGCTAGAGTTATTCAACTCCGCACTGAACTTGTCAACACCCGTAAAGGGTCACAATCTGCCCATGATTTCTTTATGGAGATCAAACGCATGACAGATGAACTTGCTGTTGCCGGTCATGCTCTTCATTGTGATGAAATTATCTCCTATCTACTGTCGGGTCTTGGCCATGATTATGACTCTCTTGTCACTGCCACATCCCACAGACATAACACCACCTCCATCCAACAATCACCCGATGGTAACCAGATCAAAGAACCACATTTCCAAACCAAAAAAATCCTCTGATGGACAAACCTTGTATCCCCTGCCCCATGCACTGCTAGCTACTGCTTCTCCTCCCTACAAAGAACCAACTTCGTTTACTGAAGCCTCAAAATCTTCTCACTGGAGGTCTGCCATGAACACTGAGTTTGATGCCTTGCTCCGGAATCGCACCTGGGAACTGGTTCCTCCATCTCGCAAGGTAAATGTCATCGGCTGTCGCTGGATCTTCAAGCTAAAGAGGAAGGCTGATGGTTCTATTGAAAGATACAAGGCACGCCTTGTTGCTAAGGGGTTTCATCAACAATTCGGGGTGGACTTCAATGAAACCTACAGCCCGGTAGTGAAGCCTGCAACAATCCGGTTGGTTCTGTCAATTGCAGTATGTAAACACTGGAAAATTCGTCAGCTGGATGTCCAAAATGCCTTCCTTCACGGCACACTTTCAGAAGAGGTTTACATGGATCAACCACCAGGTTTTAAACATCCTCAATTCCCTGAATATATCTGCAAACTCAAGCGGTCCTTATATGGACTTAAACAGGCGCCTCGTCAATGGTTTTCTCGGCTTGCTGCTGTGCTGCTACAACTAGGATTTGTTGCCAGCAAAGCTGATTTGTCACTCTTTGTTCTAAACGACACCACCAGCATCCTCTATGTTCTTATTTATGTTGATGATATTATCATCACCGGCTCTAATGATGTTGTTGTCCAGGATATTATACAGCACCTACACATAGAATTTGCTATTACTGATCTTGGTTTTCTAAGTTTTTTCTTAGGCGTTGAAGCCTTACGTGATACTACAGGTCTCTATTTAACTCAACGCAGGTACATTATTGATCTGCTCACTAAGTCCAAGATGGATGGTGCCAAGCCGTGTTCAACTCCAATGTCCACTTCTGTCAGCTTGACAGCAACAGATACAACAACGTTTGAAGATCCTACTCTATACAGAAGCATTGTTGGTGGCTTGCATTATCTGTCTTTCACTCGGCCTGACATTGCTTTCGCAGTGCATCGTGTTAGTAAATTCATGCATCAACCCAAGCTATCCCACTGGTTGTGTGTTAAGAGGATCCTGCGTTATCTCAAGCAAACAATATCATACGGCTTACTGTTGTCTTGCTCCAATTCATTCACATTTCAGGCATTTTCTGATGCAGATTGGGCAGGGGACATAGATGATCGTCGCTCTGTTGGTGCGTATTGTATATTCCTTGGATTCCACTTTAATTTCATGAAGCAAAACAGCAAGCCACAGTCGCTCGTAGCAGTACTGAAGCGGAATACAAGCTCTCGCGGACACGGCAGCCGAACTCCAATGGTTACAATATTTAGCTGCCGAACTTGGTCTGCCACTCTCCACAAGTCCCACTCTTTGGTGTGACAATATAGGTGCTACTTATCTATCCTCCAATCCGGTGTTCCATGCCCGCACAAAGCACATTGAAATTGATTTTCACTTCGTCAGAGATCTGGTCTCTCAACAGAAATTGATAGTCAGGTTTTTATCTACTCGTGATCAGCTAGCCGATCTTCTGACCAAACCACTCTCTACAGCACGGTTTAATTTTTTGTGCTCCAATCTTCACGTTTGTGACCTCCCGTCAAGATTGAGGGGGCGTGTTAACGATATTATCCAATCTCCTGAAGATAATATTGATACTGAAGATAAACATGATCAGGGATTGATATCCCTGACCCTGACCTGACCTGACCTGCTCATACCTGATCATATCTAAACAAGAGAGATTACTACTACTGAAGATAATCGTAATCTCTGTTAATAATATTATCCAATCTCCTGAAGATAATACTGGTACTGAAGATAAACATGATCAGGGATTGATATTCCTGACCTGACCTGACCTGCTCATACCTGATCATACCTGAACAAGAGAGATTACTACGACTGAAGATAATCGTGATCTCCAAGCATATCTACAATAAAGATAATATTGATATTGAAGATAAACATGATCAGGGAGTACGATAATTATCAAGAAGTCTGGATACTGAAGAGATCATGATCAGGGATTGTTATCCCTGATCATACCTGCTCATACCTGCTCATACCTGACCTGACCTGCTCATACCTGCACAAGAGATATTCATCGAATCTGAAGATAACGTGATCACATTAGAAAATATGTGTATATCTTATCATTAATTGTACTCTTGATCATAGGATTCATTTTGAATTTAAGATGGTATTATATAAGACCATCATGTAACAATAAATGATTATTCAACGAAAATACATTCTTCTGTATCCCTCTAGCCTTCCCGTCTACAGCTCTTCTCTTCTTCTTCTCCTATTCTTTTATCTTACATTAATGAATTTTAAATTTTTTTTCAGATTAATTTTTTTGAATGGTTTTAATATATTTATATCAAAAATAAATATTAAAAATAAAAAAATTATTTTAATATATTTTTAAATAAAAACTATTTTAAAAAATTATATTTTTAATATTCAAAATATGATTGGTTAACCAAGTGACGCGAATCCATTAAATGGGTTTTTTCCTTAGAATATCAGGTTTAAAATTTTAGTATAAACCATATAAAATATGTTTTATATGCAAACGAATCTACGGTGCAACTAGATTTTGCATGCCACTCGTGACCTGTATTTGAGAAATCATGATATGGTATAAAATACAGAGGAAATAAGAAATAAGAAAGTTAAAAGCACGCAAATTAATTAGACGTCTGCCCCTGTATTATGGAAGTGAAATAATTTTGATCGTTTAACTATTTATATATAATAAATTTTTTGGTAATTTAATTATGTTATCGTAATTGTGGATGTATTGTTAATTATAATTATTTCTGCATACATTGTTTCTATTGGGTTTAAACAAAAATAGTAATATATTTCATATTCATAATTAAAATGCATAACAGTTGCCTAGAAAAGAAAAGATAGGTTTTAGTTCTTTTTAATTGAGAGAAAAGAGAGTTCTATTAGTGGTGGTTATAATTAATCGCTATTTTACTCACTCTTTGTTAAGGACCGGGTTTTGTTTTATCAACAAAAAAATTAAACATATAAACTTTTATGACATATTTTTTTACATAAAAAAATATCAAGTGTAAATTAAAAAATTTATACATGTATCTAATTAAATAAATTAAAAATCATTTATGTCAACAAATGAAAAAAAAAAACCATGAGGTGGGTGTAGATTAAAATATTTGATCTCGAAACATGATTCATTTACCTGATTGTGTTTAATGACTCTGATTATTAAAATTAATTTTTTTTATTTAATCAAATAATTGTAGAAATAGATACACATAAAATTGATTGTATCAAATTAAAGAAAAAACAAATCTTGCAAGGTTACACTTACTAAAAATATTATCCAAAAATAAATATTTTTTATTCTTAAAAATAAAGATCAATTATATAAAACATAAAAAAAGGCTACAAAATACTTTAAAAAACAAGAAATTTAAAAAGGTTATTTAAAAGGCTAAGTGAAAAAAATCAAAGAGAAGCAATATTAATTTAAATATAAATTAAAAAAAATAAAAAAACACATAAAAAAGCATGATTGTTTTTTTTAAAGCCAAAATTACTATAACAAAGCCAAACTCTACCGGGCCTAATAAGCCAAGGCAACATCTAGCCCATTTAGGAGGGCTCATGTGGGGACCTATATATATATATATAATTGAGACCAACAACGTGTTATCTATTCTAATGTTTTTTTAAAAAAATAATAAGTCAAACGGCATGTCATTTGACTTTGCTAAGATTCCAGCCACTGACACAATTTTTCAACCTATTATTTACTCTTTATTTTTGTTAGAACTTTGAAATCATCATCCATTTGTGGTTTTATTTTTTACTTTGGTCCCCAAACTTTTATTTTTATCCTTCGTCAACAAATTTGATTCAATTATAATTTAATTTGGCTCTTCATGATATATAGATTTTAAAAAATATTGTTTTTAGAGAATAATATAAATGATATCTTGGAACTTTATCTAATAACTAAAATTATTAGATTGAGATGATTCATTAATATGATATCAAAGTCATGTTGATCAAGTTATTATGAGTTCAAATTTCATCATCTTTATTCTATTTGATAAAAATTAAACACATGTAGTGCGAGCATCTGCAAGTTTAAAGCCCAAAAAGCTTTTATTTGAAGGGGTATGTTAGATAATAATATAAATCATATATTAAAGCCTCACCTAACAGCTTAAACTCTTAGGTGCGATGGTTCTTTGACATGGTATCAAAGCAAGTTTGGGTGAGATGCTTCTTTAACATGGTTATTTGACATTAATGATAAGTGATCACGAGTTTGAATCTCACTACCCCTATTCTATTTTATAAAAATTAAGTACAAGGTATTATGTCATGTGCAAGTTTCAACATCAAATAGCTTTCATTTGAAAGGATGTGTTTGAGAATAATATAAATCATATCTTGTAACTTTTATATACATTTTCTTCTTTTTCCTTTTTTCTTTTTTGGTTGCAAAATCATAAGCTTGAACTCGGATGTGTACATTGCCGATAAATGCATATATGGGTCTGCAACTTCATTTTGCTTGTAATGCTATTTTGTTTTTATGTTTAAAATTTTGTTTTAGTGTATTCTAAAAATATATATAAATTTAAAAATATTAAATTGATATTTTGTAGTATGTTTTTGATAATTTAAATGTATTGATATAAAAAATAAAGAAACTTAAAAAAAAAATATTTTAATTCAAGTAAAAAAATACTTTTTAAAAAAGTATCATGCATTATATTACTTA
This sequence comes from Populus tremula, assembly GCA_964019445.1. Taxonomy (NCBI): domain Eukaryota; kingdom Viridiplantae; phylum Streptophyta; class Magnoliopsida; order Malpighiales; family Salicaceae; genus Populus; species Populus tremula. Next base: position 46,222,750 of record CAXHTJ010000001.1, read on the forward strand.
AAACAATCTAATTCATGATATATATTTGAGAAATTATGGTATTTTATTTTGGTATAAAATATTGAGGACATAAGAAAATTGAAAAAAAAAAGAGCATATAAACTATAGATAAATTAGTTGTATGTCCTCTTTGTACGGGAGTGAAATAATTTTGATTATTTTATTATTTTTATGTAATGAATCGTTTGATACTTTGATTATTTAATTATGTTATTATAATCCTATTTATGTATAGCGATAGTAGTTATAATAATTTTTATTTATATTGTTCCTATTGAGTTTAAATAAAAATAGTAATACATATTACATCCATTATAAATGCTTAATCCAAAATTTCAATTATTTTTATAACATTTTATTTTTTTCAACTTGGTATCATTGTTTTTTTAATTTATTGAAATAGAATTTAAAAAATTCATATCCTAGAACTAAAATAAAAAAGTAGTGTAACTTTTTAAGAAATAAATAACATATTCATTTTCTTGATGCATATCAAATTTAAAATTTTAATTAGTGTTGATACTAATACATCACTTGATACCCTAATCTTATTAAAAGAAGGACTTAATTGAAAGTAATAAGGTTCAAATAATATAGATTCAACTCTTATGCTATTATGTACTATTAAAGAGTTCAAAAGACTTTGATGTGAGTTAGGGTGTGTTTGGAATTATAATGACAGTTGTAGTTCAAAGTGTTTTTTGGTTAGAAATATATAAAAATAATATGTTTTTTTATTTTAAAAAAAATTATTTTTGATACCAACACATCAAAACAATTTGAAAATATAAAAAAAATATTTTTTTTAATAAAAAATAAAATTTAAAAATTTAAAGAAACTTGAACTGCGTTCTCAAACACACTTAATCTAGTTCAAAAGATAGTAATTTGTTCCGCATTACCAAAAAAAACTTAATCTAGTTCAAAAGATTTCTCTTGATATTTTTACTTTCACGTCTTACCGAGAAACATTCAATATGCATCTTAAATCGAAGTTTTTGATACGATTAAAGTAAAAATTATTTAATAATAAGTATGTTTCAAAGTTTTTAGTTAAAAGTTTTTCTCCTACATTCTTCTTTTCAATCCGGTATCAATGTTTATTTTTTTCATTTTATTTGCATATGTGGCAAAAAAAAACCAATTTATGAATTAATTTTCTAATATATGATAAAATATTAATGATTAAAATTTAAATGTATTGACACATAATCAATCAATGTATGTTAATTATAAAATAAACTTAAAATTGCTTGATTTTACTATTATATTTTGATTAGTATTGATGGTTGATTCCACTAATAGTTGCTTTGGCATAACAATAGCTCTTGCTATAACTAGTGTTGTTTTTGTGTTTTTTAATTTTTTTTAAAAAATAATTTCATCATACCAAATAAAATACAAATGCATCATTATTTTTATATTATATCATTAAAAAATATAACTTGCGATTAGATATGATACGCATTGCCAGGTTTCATTGATAAAAAGATCTAAATATGTTGAGTTGTATGTATCCTCTTTATCTAGCCAGAAACAATTACTAGACATTTATTGGAAAAGAGAAAAAACTAGATCATATATATAATTACAAGATCTAGATCTAAACTAACTATGTAACCTGCTGCACTCTGCACTCTGCACTCTGCATCGGGTTGAATAAAAAAACAATTGAAGAAAAAAAAGATATTCAGCAAATAAAAATGTGTTTTAAATAAGGAAAATAAAAATAAAAACATAGTCGGACAATGAAAACATGAAAAAAAAATATCAACTATGTTAACCTATTAAACTTGATATCTTAATCATTTGACCAAAAGCAATAAACTTGAAAAAACATTAAAGCCCAATTCAATTAACCAAACATTAAAGCATCAAATTAAAAATATAAATATACAAAAAGGGAAAAAATAGCAGTTATAAATTAAAAAAAAATACCTAAGGCTGATGAGTCAACCCACCTAATCTATAGACCAAGTTATAAGACCGAGATAACCCGATAAAAAATAAAATGAAGAAAATGACAAAACCTATTTTTAAAAAATGTTTAATGTTGAATCATGAAAAGGATTAGAAAACTAGCAATTATAAGCTCAAAAAAGGGTTAAGCTTACCCAGGTCAACTCACCACACCCACGAGTCTGGTCTTAAAACTAGAATAACCCTACAGCTAAAAGAAAATGAAGATAATCAAGAACCCTGATTTTCTCAAGAAAATCAATAAAAAAACAATGTTGAATTATAATATGGCACACAAATAAGTAAAAATAAAAAATGATCAACCCTTGTAAGCTTATAAAACCTAAGCCCTGGACTATTTGATCGAAAGCACAATATATATATATATATATATATATATATATATAACCCTCATAGATCAATCAACAAATTAAATATTGAAAGAAAAAAATTAAAGAAAAAAATCATAACACAAAAGTATCTAAAAGGAATTAAAAAAAGTTATTAAAAGGCAAAAAAAATGGCGTGAACTATCTAGGTTGACCCATCAAACCCACGAGTTATGTCTAGAGATTGAGATAACTTAAAAAAAAAATAAAAAAAACCATGAAGCCTATTTAAAAAAAAAATCATAGTCGAGTAATGAGACCAAAAAAGAAAAAAAGTCTAAAAAAAAAAGAGAAACTCATGTTAGCTTACAAAACTCATGACTCAAGCCATTTGATTAAAGGCACCAAATCCGGAAAAACCACAATTCTTGAATTTTAAAAAATTTAATGTTAAATGATAACATTGATTGAAGAATAAAATTGAAAATAATTAAAAACTTAAAAAAAAAAGCAAGGAAAAAATCATGAAAAAAAAACCACGACCAAATTTGAAATTTTAAAAAATAAAAATTCTAGATTGAAAGATGCAATAAGAAAAAAAAACTTACAAAAGAGCAAAGGATAAAAATTGACAAATTCAAAGAATAAGGACTGCTACGCAAATATACTCAACTAAGAAGATTGGCATGAAATTTTAAATGCTAAACATGAATCCCGAGGGAGGATAAACAGAAGAAAACAAAGGAAGCTTCTCTGACTACATGAGGGATCCAATGATATGGTGGAAGGAATTGTTAGTCATCTTATGAAGGTACATGTGCCATATCCTATACGCTTGACAACTTTTTTTTAATCACTTCAAAAGACCAATCTACCTCTCAATTAACTTGCTTGTAGCTAAAAAAAATTCACGTGTAAACACGAAATTGCCACTAAACCATGCCTAAATGTTTTTGAGACATTAAGATTTAGCCGCACTAAGAATAGTGAAAATACATGAAAGCCCCCAAAGCAAACCTTAATTAATTCTAACATAAAGGATAAGGTAGTAATTAAACTTTGCAAAAAGACATGAAATCTCAAAAAAAAAAAAACATAGCAACCAAATATCTTATTATTTTATTTTAAGGGTAGTAAAGGTTTTTCACTATTAAACAAATATGAAAATATGTTTGTATCCCCACTAAATATGAGAATAATAAATGGATCACATATAAAAAAAATATTTTACCTCTAAACTTAGTTTTCTGGCCAAATTGGAGGAAGGACAAAAATGTTATTTTACTATTATAAGATATGATAAATCTTCTCTTATGCTACAATGTTTTATCCATGCCCTATATATTTTTGGTAAACATATAGTGAATAAAAAGAAAATTGTTGCCAAACAAATGCTTAATAAAGCTAGGTTTTTGGGTAGTTTTGAAGGAAAATAAAAAAAGAGTGCAATTAGTAGAGGTTATAATTATAAAGTTATTTGGTAATGATTGCTCTTAAAAGTTTTTGCATAAAAAATACTCCAAAACTTCATTTTGATTATTTATTTCCAAATAATTTTCAAAACGTTTTTCCAATTTTACCAAAGCATTGTTTTATAGTGATTTTTGGAACAAAACATCAATTTTATTATATAAAAAAAGTAAAAAATTCCTTATTTTATTGTTAAATTAACAAAAACTAATTGTGAGGCTCACAAAGCATTGGGTGGGTTTTTTTTTGCTTATTTTAGATTTTTATTTTTATTTTATAATTCAACATTAGGTTTGTCCATTATAGTCTCATGATCTAGGTCACATTTTGTTTTTTTTTTTTGTTTTTTTTTTTTTTCAGTTTCATCATTTAATGTTGGGTTTATTGAGAATTGAGCTTCATAATTTATTTTGATTTGTTTTCTATAGGGTTATTCAAGCCACATGATTTGGGTTACGGGCTTCACATATTAACCTAGATTGACTCAAGTTGTTTGTTTTTTGGATTTTTTTAATTGATTTTTTTTAATTTCATCATTCAATATTGAGTTGATTAGAAATTAAATTTTATAATTTTTTTTAATTTTTTTCTATAATCATTTTGGTCTCATGATCTATGTCTCGTATTTGACATGTTGACTTGGTTGACTTGGGTTTGATCCAATATGTTTATGTGTCAATATTTTTTTTTTAAAAAAAATATCATCTTGAAATAGTTTTTAGTCAATATATTTTTAACAATTTTCTGGGTTTTCTTTGAATCTGTCAAGTTAACTAGGTGACATCGGATTAACCCCCACATGATTTAAATTTTTTCTACTACAATACTCATTGGCAACACTTGAATATTTTTTTCATATATGACCCGTAGCGTAGCGCAGGGCAATCATCTAAGTGTGTTCTTAGGGGGTGTTTGGGATTACGGTTGAACTCTGCTTTTAAAAAACTTAAATTCTTTTTAGGTTTAATTTTTTTTTTAATCATTATAATGTACTTGGTGTCAAAAATAAATTTTAAAAAATAAAAATATATTTTTTTAATATATTTTAAAAAACAGCACATGAAACATACACCTAAAGAAGTAACCGAGATTCTGCCATTGACTCCATCTCCTGCTGTCAATACATAAAAGTTTTTTAAAAAATGTTATCATGTAACAGGAAATAAGAGTACAAACAAAATACACACTCCCGCTCCTGGCAGGGAAACAAAATCTGGGAAGGAAAATTTGAAATATTTTTTCAAAATTTGTAGGCGGATTTTCCAAATCAAATAAGCATGATATGTAAAGTAAGGTACTTTTTGGCATAATTCATACACTAAAAACTTAAGCCCAATCCTTGCCACAAAGAGTTGCAAGGGTAGTATGGGAGAGGTGGGGTTGTCTTTTCACTATGATGTATTTGACATTGAATGAATGTTTAGGGAGAAGATGGTCACTTCAAGTTTTGGTAGGGTTGCCCTGGGCGTCCGCTAGGCCCACGGCTCCACGTGAGAACACCTGGTGCTTGGGATGACCTGCCCTTGCACTAGGTCAGACCCGATCGCCATGTGGTGCTGGGCTAGCTTGCCCTTGCCCTGGGCGTGAGTCAACCCAAGCCCCCACGTGGGGACACCTAGCGCTTGGGCTGCCTGCACTTGTGTTGGGTTAGACTCGAGCGGCAGATGGCGCTAGGGCTGGCTTCCCTTGCCCTGGGCAAGAGCCAAGCCTGTGCCCCCATGTAGGGACATAATTAGTACTTAAAAGTGCATTTTTATCAAAGTTTTATATCATCATTTTGCACTTGAAGTATCAATAATTCCTTAACTAGAACATATTTTATAATAACAAGTCTGATAATATAAGATAGCTTTCATTTATGGTAAATGCACATTTTAAATGCAGGCATATCTCACAATTCAAAAAATTAATTGATGTGATTAACTATTGAAAGTGAAAGACAAAGAAAAGACTAAACTTAGAAAAGAGAAGTTGATTCAATTCAAATTGAAACAATGTTTAGTCATTGGGTCATATTTGGAGCTGTAGATCTTGGATTTCAGTTTGGTTTATATGGCTAGAAAGCTAAGACATGGACCTAAAACATTCATAAGGGCCAAGACTCAATTCTGTTATTTGGAAGTCCACATCTTAGCATCAAAAGAGAAGTCTGAATTTGTCATATAGCCCAGACACTATTCAGTGTTCAGCCCATATCTTGAGTTTTAGAAGTCCAAATGACCTCATTCTTGTTTTGTTGGAAAGCTGAGATAATTTTCGAGAACTTTCATGTTGATATTTTAACACAAAAGAAAGGTTTATTAATATCTTGTTTAAGAGGTATTGAGAATATATATGAATTTAATGAGAGTTTGTTTATCTGGATAGATTAATGGAAGTTGAATGATGAATGCCTTGCTTTGTGGAATTTGCAAATAGTTTTTCTATTTTAACGCTTTGATTACTAGGGACTAGTAATAAGCTGGTTGAGAGGTGTGATTAGTACTTGAAAGTGCATTTTTATCAAGGTTTTATATCATCATTTTGCACTTGAAGTTTCAATAACTTCTTAATTAAAGCATGTTTTATAATAACATATCTAATAATATAAGATAACTTCAATTTATGGTAAATGTTCATCTTAAATATAGGCCTATCACTTAAATGAAAGGATTGATTGATGAGTTTAAGTATTGAAATTGAAAGGACAAAGAGAGGGCCAAACTTAGAAAATAGATGTTGGTGCAGTCCAAACTGAAACACTGTTCGGTACTTGGGTCATATCTCGAGTTCTAGATGTCTAAATGATCTCCATTTTTAGGAAAGATTCGGTAAGACATAGGCATACAACTTTCATGTGGAGGCCAAGATTTAAAAAGGCCATTTCAAGTCCAAATTATAGCAATAACGAAGAAGTCTGAATCTGTCCTACAACTCAGACACTATTCATTGTTCAGCCCATATCTCGAGTTCTAGAAGTCTAAATGACCTCAATTTTTTTTCCTAGAAAGATAAGAAAATTTCCTATAACTTTCATGGTATAGGTGATTTCAGTTCTGATTCTAGCAATGATATTTTATTTAGAAAAGAAGATAAGGATTTTCACCAAGTCAAGAGTTGGCCACCCACTCAACAATTATTCATCAAATCAGTAGTTTTAAATTTTGGTCTATAAAAGAAGGCATTTGCCATGCATTTAAGGGCTTAGTTGTTCAGATCATTGTTCTTGCTCTCTCTCTTTATATATATATATATATATATTTTTTAATTCTTAAGTTTTGCTTTCATTAATATCTTGTTTATGCTTTTCATTTCCTTTCATTTACTTAGTTAACTTGTATCTTATTTATGTTCTTGTTTTATTTATTTATGTTTCTCTTCTTCATTATGTTTAGCTAAGTTTATTATGTGAAGGTGAAAAGGTTACACTAATGGTGTAAGAATAAGTATAGTTAAACTCAACATGGACCTTAATATTTAATATTAACATGTCTTATCTTTTTATCTTACTAATTCTTAATACCTTGCTTGCTAAATGGTTAATCTAGATTTGTGTTATATAACAGTTGGTACAACAAATGCTTGGCACTCTTATAGAATCAAACAAAACCCACGGGTAGGCTACCCAAACACAAGCCAAGGATAGGTTACTATAACACAAGCCATAGGCAGGTAATTGAATAAGAGACCACAAATAGGTTACCCAATCACAAACTTACTTTCTAAAATCTTTTTAAATACTTTAAACTATAAGTATTGTAGAGAGAGGACAATTGTCATAACCTAATTTTAGATCTTCCAAAATTGTTTTATAAAAAATGCATACATATTTTTATTCAAAAATAAAAAAACAGAAAATACAACAATATTTTTAGGACACTTGGAGATAAGTGTTGCACGTAAAAATCCGCACGGTGTCCGATGGCGATTTTTCGTTTATTTTGCTGATTTGGTTCTTTAGAGTCGTCACCTAGTATTTTGGTCATTAGGAACCCTAACTGGTCTTTCAGAGATTCTAAGGCAAGGGACTGGTTGCGTAAAGGGAAGGTATTAGCACCCCTACTACGCCCTACCTAAGGTAAGCTGCTTGGTGTTTGGTTTGCTCTATAATTGCTATGGTGTTGGTGTTTTCTAATCCCATCAATTTTCCTAGGTTTGATTCAAATAAAATTTATTTGGATAGAAATCCAAGGAGATTCATTGTGCTTCGAAAGCTCATTTTTCCCTTAGTATTTCAAGAGTTTTGCGACTCGTAAATCACAAGGAGGAAGGATAAATTGTTTTTTTTAGAAATCTAAGGAAATTCAAGGCGCTTTAAAGCCTATTTTTGCCTTAGTGTTTCATACTCTCACGGCTCGTAAACCGTGGAGTAAAAAATTTTGAAATGTCTTCGATTAGAATCAAGACTTCTTTCACGGATGTGTGCGGATTTATTACTCCCAATAATAGTTTGGATATTCATCCCTTTGAGATTTCTTTATCCAAACATTAACGGTGAATAATAAATGAATTCCCCCCAAAATAAGACTTTTATATTTTTTTGGAATATTGGCCAATACCCTTTGGAGTTTTACAAACATGTTGTAAAATAAAAAAATGCAAGAAAATAATTTTTTTGTTGTGTTTACGAAATCCATGCGAAAACACCTTTTTAAAATTTCCAATATTTTTTTGTATATAAAAAAAACATTCAAAACATGTTAGGGTATTAGTCGTATGGAACACAAAAAAAAACATTTTTTATATATTTTTGTATATTTGCCGTATTTTGCATTAAAAAAAAAACCGGTATTCTAAATGCGAGATTGATATAATGTTTTTATTATATAAAAAAAAATACAGACCTTAAAATCATCAATATCTCTCTCTTTCTTTTTTTTGAAAATAATAATAATAATAAAAAAAAAAATAAAACCAGTACATCCGGGCAAGTGACCCGGCTGCACAAAAAAAGAACTCAGCTACTGTTCAAGTGAATTATAATTCACTTGAACAGTAAACACAAAAGGCATGCATAGTAGATAAGTAATTAAAATGCAAAGTGAAGAGAATGCATGGAAACTTACCTGGCGCTGAAACGGGCGAAGATGATGCTGCTGTTGTTTCTTGCGCACAACCGATCATCACTGATTCTGAAGATAATGACGAACGCTGGTAACTGGTGTTGGTCTCTGTCTTTCTCGTCTTGCTGACGCTTTCTCTGGAGACGGCGAAGACGATGAAGGTGTGATGTGCTGGTGAAATGGATGTTCTTCCCTCTGTGCTTTCTTGCTCCTTCTCTGTTTTCTTGTGAGCTGCTGCTTCGGCTATTACATATGAAAGAAAACGTTGCACCGCTGGAGGAGAAGAAAACTGGAGACGGAAACAAAGAGACGAAGGCGATGGTGAGGGCGTGCTGGTTGGTCCCTCTGTGTTTTCTTCTATTTATGAGTTTTCCTTCTGCTCGTCCCTGTTGTGCTCTTCTTCGTCCGTTCGTTTCTCTGGTTTTCTTTCCCTTGCTTCCCCTGTTTCTCCCTCTGTATTTTCTGTTCATCCTCCCTCTCACTCGCATCCGTTTTTGTCTCTACTGAAAAGAGATGGTTACTGCTGCTATGGCTGGCATGCTCACGGTAAGAAAAGGGGAGTGGGGGCTGGTGCTTATGGGGGAGATGGTGGTCTTGGTTTGGGGAAGATCGTGTGGGTGTACATGGGCTGCTGATTTGAATAAAAAAACCGGGGCTGTTGAGGGAGGCTGGGATGGTTGGAGATGACGGGTCCGGCTACAGGGAGAAGAAATCGATGCCTCAAAAACCTAAAACAGGGTTTCTCCTCTGTTTTTTTTTAGAGAGCGAGGCGGCTGCAGACAAGAGGGTTTTTTTTTAGGTTTAGGTTTTTTCTTTTTTTTCCTAGTCAATTTTTCTCCCCCTGTATATAAGGCTGCATGTTCATTTATATAGAAAATCTCTACATGTGTTTATTTAAGGAAATATTGCAATAATTATTGCAGAGATTATCTTCTATAAGCATCCCCAACAAATCCCATATATATGGTATTTTATATTGCATTGATTATTTTCCATAACCAGCACGAATCAAATCATATATTCATGGTATTTTATATTGCAGTAATTATATATGATTTAACAATTATCTCCTTGACATATTGCTTTCTTAATATTCTCCCTGATGCTCTATGTTATCGTCACATGTAAATCTTTATTTTTTATTTTTTTTATTTTTTTTATTTGTGAAAATTTATCGAAACATGAGTCAAAAATTGGGTAGCAAGAGATGCCCCCTCTTTACAATGCTTACGAAGCAAAACTCCTCAATGTTTTGCATAGTAAGCTTGTAAAGAAAAAAAGTCTTCCTTACTGGTTGAGTGATCCACTCATCCAAGGACTTCACTTTTTTTAAAAAAGAAAATTGGTCTATTTTCACCGGCGATCTGCCCACACACACTTAACCTGGCCTATTTTCAGGGCCGACCTACCCATATACTCATGCTGGTCTATTTTCATGGGCGACCTACCCTTTTGATTGGGTTAAACTAAGATCCCATCTAGCGATCTTCTTTAACTCGAAGCAAAGTCGGTGTGTAGCTCAGTCGACCTGAAATCCCATCTGGTGATACCCTTTAACTAAAACTAAACTCTGTGTGCGGTTTATAATGGGTGACCTACCCAGGTAAAAAAAGATGGAGAATAGTCTCATTCTAATGGGTGACCTACCCAAAAAAAATGGTCTCATTGTGATGGGTGACCTACCCAAGTGGAAAAGAGGAAGAGTGGTCTCATTCTTATGGGTGACCTACCTAGGGGATAGAATGACCTCATTATAATGGGTGACCTACCCAGGTAAAAAAAAAGGTGGAGAATGGTCTCATTCTAATGGGTGACCTACCCAGAAAAAATGGTGTCTCATTGTAATGGGTGACCTACCCAGGAAAGGGAGAAGTGGTCTCATTCTTATGGGTGACCTATCCAGAAAAAATGATGGTCTCTTATAATGGGTGACCTACCCAGGTAAACAAAAGATGGAGAATGGTCTCATTCTAATGGGTGACCTACCCAGAAAAAATGATGGTCTCATTGTGATGGGTGACCTACCCAAGTGGAAAGGGGGAAGAGTGGTCTCATTCTTATGAGTGACCTACCCAGGGGGAAGAATGGCCTCATTATAATGGATGACCTACCCAGGTAAAAAAAAGATGGAGAATGGTCTCATTCTAATGGGTGACCTACCCAGAAAAAATAGTCTCATTGTGATGGGTGACCTACCCCTCTTAAAATTCTTAGAAAACTCCACGCTTTTCTAAGAAACGGTTTCAATATCAGGTGACCGACCCATCTTAAAATTCTTAGAAAACTCCATGCTTTTCTAAGAAACGGTTTCAATATCAGGTAACCGGCCTCTCTTAAAATTCTTAGAAAACTCCACGCTTTTCTAAGAAACGGTTTCAATATCGGGTGACCGGCCCAACCTAAAATTCTTATAAAACTCCACTCTTTTCTAAGAAATGGTCTCAATATCGGGTGATCGGCCTGACCTAAAATTCTTAGAAAACTCCATGTTTTTCTAAGAAATGGTCTCAATATCGGGTGACCGACCCTTCTTAAAATTCTTAGAAAACTCCACGCTTTTCTAAGAAACGGTTTCAATATCAGGTAATCGGCCCCTCTTAAAATTCTTTAGAAAACTCCACGCTTTTCTAAGGAATGGTCTCAATATCGGGTGACTTGCCCATCTTAAAATTCTTAGAAAACTCCACGCTTTTCTAAGAAATTGTTTCAATATCAGGTGATTGGCTCATCTTAAAATTCTTAGAAAACTCCACACTTTTCTAAGAAACGGTTTCAATATCAGGTGACCGACCCCTCTTAAAATTCTTTAGAAAACTCCATGTTTTTCTAAGGAATGGTCTCAATATCGGGTGACCTGCCCATCTCAAAATTCTTAGAAAACTCCACGCTTTTCTAAGAAATGGTTTCAATATCGGGTGACCTGCCCACCTTCAAATTCTTAGAAAACTCCACGCTTTTCTAAGAAATGGTCTCAATATCGGGTGACCAGCCCTTCTTCAAATTCTTAGAAAACTCCACACTTTTCTAAGAAACGATTTCAATATTAGGTCACCGGCCCTTCTTAAAATTCTTAAAGAAAACATCATACCTCGAGGAATGAAACAGTGCTGGTTCACAATTCCTATAATTTTCCGTAGTTTCGTTGAGCTGAGATTTTGTCTCTTAGCAGTTCCCAAAAAACTTGGAACTAATTTTTTGTTACCTATCTTGGAAACATAGGTCCCCCTTTCCGTAGTAAGCTTCTTCGAGCTCTTGTTTCCATTTGTTTGTCCAACCTGTTCTCTTGGACCAGAATACACTCCACGCGCTATATTTCCTATCCTTTTGTGCTTGGTGAAGAGATCTCCAGTTCCTAATGGGGCCCTTTCTTGCTCCATTAAACGTTGCTTTGTGTTATACTTTTGCCGATGTTTTAATTGTCTTCTTCATTTTTTTGAGAAATTATTTTTAAAAGGAAAACTCAAAAAATTTGGTTTTGTTCATGAAAACTAAAACTTCAATGCAATCATCATATATATATATATATATATATATATATATATAATTATATATATATATATTTAGCAACTCTCCTAAAAGGCGTTTTAGAAGTTCTATAATGATACCCCTTTTGGCTTTGGTTCACTATAGACCCCTATGTGCACTTTTTGCCCCATAGTGTGGTGTGCAATACCTATCAGGTTTAAATTTGGTCTGGATCCCTCTAATTTAAGAATTAATGGAGTCATCTTCTTAGTCATGTGTAAAAACAATTCTTTTAAGTAAAAGATTTTGAATGTTATGAGATATGCGCTTTATGAAGAAAAGGTTCTTTATAGAGAGAAGTCACGGCCGAACTTTATTTTATGGATCGGGAAGCATAGTATTTCTTTATAGAGTCAGAATTCACAGGTCTAACTAGATCTTCTCCATCCATTCTAGATAACAATAAAGCTCCTCCCGAGAATGCTTTCTTTACCATGTAAGAGCCTTTATTGTTTGGCGTCTATTTACTCTGATCTTCTCCTGGTAAAGGCTATATTTTCTTCAGTACAAGATCTCCTTCATGGAATCCTCGAGGTCGGACCTTCTTATCATATGATTTGGTCATCCGTGATGATGACAGATTGCAGTTATCCTCTTTTTACTGATCAGATTCAACTATTCATATCTAACTTTTACTCATTCCACCTCTTCTAAACTCAAAGTCTACCAATACTCTTAATGAGGGGGTTTCCATTTCTAAAGGCATTACCGCCTCCATTCTATATACCAAAGTGTATGGGGTGGCTCCTATTAAGGTTCGGACTGCGATGCAGAACGTGTGAAGGGCCAATGGCAACATCTCATGTCCATCCTTATAGGTGAATATCATCTTCTGAATAATCTTCTTGACATTCTTGTTAGCAATTTCTACTGCATCATTCATCTTTGGCCTATATGGCGAGGAATTGTAATGCTTGATTTTTCATCTAGGGTAGAGTTCTATTATTATCTTGCCATTGAAGTTCTGGGCATTGTTAGATATAATCTTTTTCTAGTGAACCATATCGACAAATCAAATCTCTTTTCGTAAATTTCCTCACCACTTTTTGCCTCCAAACATCTCAACAAAGTCTTGTCAGATGATTTCTTATACAAAGTTTCATCACCAAGATAAAATTTCATTGCCGATCTCCTCAAAGTCTTCTTGTTGATTTTGGATGCCCCCATGGGATATGTTTGGTTTTGGATGAAATTCTTGATATCATAGTACCAAGGGTTTCCATCTATTTCTCTTTCAACTGAGCAACAATGAGCTAATTTATTTCTTACATCAATATGTACCGGTTGTACCTTATGCCTAAAGTCTATTCTAGCCCTAGAAGCTGGCGTGACCAAAGCGTTAGAATGGTTTCTTTCCTTTCCTAGATGGGTGAAATTTATTTCCTCAAATTCTCTAGCCAATTTAGACAGGTATTCTTAGTAAGGTCTCAACTTCTCATCCTTGGTTTGCCATTTTCCTTTCTCTTGGCAAATAATCAAAATTGAGTCTCCATACATATCTATCTTTCTAATATTATTCTCCAATGCCACCTCTAAAACGAGAATGCAAGCTTCATACTCCTATGTTATTATTGCACCCAAACTACGACTTAACTGAAACCGGATACTGTTTCTTATCAGGAGAGATTAGCACTGCCCCCACTCCGTTACCACAGCACTATCAAAGTATATAATCCAACAATCTGATTTCCCTTCCTCGACTAAAAGCACATCTTCATCAAGAAAATCAAATTAACAACTCATAAACTTTCACAACATGGTCAGCTAGGTAATCGGCGATGACATTCACAGCTTTCCTTGTCATATATACTATGTCGTACTCAGCCAGTAGAACTTGCCATTTTACAATTCGGTTTGATAGATAGGGTTGGATTTAATAGGTACTACTTGATTTTCGTGAAAGTTTCTTCACACTCTTATTCCGAATTCCAAGATTCTTCTTCCTTAACAATTGAAGATGAGGTCATAAGTCGTGGTTAATTGGAATATAAACCGAGCAATGTAATTCAACATTCCCAAGAAACTCCTTACATCCTTTCTCAGTCTTGGGAGTTGGCATAGATTGAATAACCTTTACTTAACCAGGGTTCACTTCTATCCCTTTGTCACTCATCATAAATCCCAACAACTTCCTAGATTTCACCCCGAATGAACATCTTGCATGGTTAAGCCTCAACTTTGTACCTCCTTAGTTTTTTCAAATAATTCCTTCAATATTTGGACATGATTCTCTCCCTCTTTAGATCATGTCATCCACGTATACTTTAACCTCTTTTTGCATCATATTGTGTCATCCACGTATACTTTAACCTCTTTGGTAGGTGGCCCCAATGTTCTTTAACCCAAATGGCATGACTTTATAGTAAAAGGTTCCTCATGGTGTTACAAAGGTTTCTTCTCACTATCCTCAAGTCATTTTTATCTGATTGTAGCCCAAAAATCCATCCATAAAGCAATATGTGGAGCTACGTGCTACATTGTCAAACATATCTATGTGTGGTAGACAAAATTGTCTTTAGGGCTAGTCTGATTTAAGTCCCTAAAGTCCAAACATTGATTTTATCTTTCTTTTTGGCAAGACAACTATGTTGGACACCCATTGTGGATACTTGACTATTTTTAGAAAATCAGCGTTCCACTGCTTTTCAATTTCTGCCTTTATTCGGATTTGTCTTTCTCAACCTTTACTTAACCGATTCGGATTGGTCTTTCTCAACCTTTACATAATCTTGGAGTTGTGCAATCAATTCTTCTCTTTCTTTAAGGGTGATCAAAGTTCGTATCTTCAACTCTCTTTTGATTTCTTCATCGCCCACATCTATGGTTTTTAGCCCCTCTCTAGTGGGTTTCCAATCTTGTTCATGTTATTAATTTTTATCAAACCCCTAATGTTATTTTCCTACAATTCTTCCTCTTCTACAACTAATATGTATTCTTTAAAGTCCGACCATTCATTCTCAGTGTAAAGTGCAGGTGTAGTTATGAAAGATTTGCTTTGAAAAAGGAAAGTGATGTGTAAAAACACAAAGATGAACTTTTGAAAATGCATAATCTCATTCAAGGGAAACGTTCGGCTAAAAAAAACAACAAGGGTAAAAATCCATTGACATTTGGAACCTCGATTTAAAAAGTTGAAAAAGGCAAACAACACAATATCATGATCAAACAAGCATTGTTGATTAAATTTTTAACACGAATGGAGCTTCTTGGATCTCCCAATTCTGGAACATCTCTCCCTTGGCTAGCTTTTGAATGAAGGTCTTGAGATTCTAAATGCTTTGAGATTAGGCTTGTTTGGATGCAAAAAGATATTATGGAGCATACATCTTAAGGATTGGTTCTATTTCCTTTATGTGAGACATTGGGTAGGTTTACTACTTGGTCTCTAAAAAGGGTCTCTTGTTGTCCTAGTGATCACCCTCGTAAAGGCAATATAGGGGTTCAGTAGATAGTGGGATGGCACGTGTACCAATCACTATCAGTCTAAACACTTAGCAAAGAGTTGGGGTTTACACAAACTTAAACCTTGACTCAAGTCATAAGGCAAGCTGCTAGTTCCCCATTTAACTTAAAATTTAATATGTGTGCTCTCAAAAAAGAAAATAATAATAAAGTGATGAATGACTACATCATGTATGACAGAATGTAAAGATACTTGCTAAAACTTTTAAACAAAGTATCGTTCACAGTAAAAAAAACAACAACACATAGCATAATAAAAAAACAATTACCAAGCTTAGTCCAAGGATCCCAAGCGGAGTCGCCATTCTGTCGCACGTAAAAATCCGCGCGGTGTCCTATGGTGATTTTTCGTTTATTTTGCTGATTTGGTTCTTTGGAGTTGCCACCTAGTATTTTGGTCACTAGGAACCCTAACTGGTCTTTCAGAGATTCTAAGGCAAGGGACTGGTTGCATAAAGGGAAGGTATTAGAACCCCTAGTACGCCCTACCTAAGGTAAGTTGCTTGGTGTTTGGTTTGCTCTATAATTGCTATGGTGTTGGTGTTTTCTAATGCCATCAATTTTTCTAGGTTTGATTCAAATAAAATTTATTTGGATAGAAATCCAAGGAGATTCCATGTGCTTCGAAAGCTCATTTTCCCCTTAGTATTTCAAGAGTTTTGCGACTCGTAAATCACAAGGAGGAAGGATAAATTTTTTTTTAGAAATCACAAGGAAATTCAAGGCACTTTAAAAGCCTATTTTTGCCTTAGTGTTTCATACTCTCACGGCTCGTAAACCATGGAGTAAAATTTTTTGAAATG
Organism: Populus tremula; assembly: GCA_964019445.1. Lineage (NCBI taxonomy): Eukaryota > Viridiplantae > Streptophyta > Magnoliopsida > Malpighiales > Salicaceae > Populus > Populus tremula. Next base: position 46,239,340 of record CAXHTJ010000001.1, read on the forward strand.
TCTTCGATTAGAATCAAGACTTCTTTCACGGATGTGTGCGGATTTATTACTCCAAATAATATTTTGGATATTCATCCCTTTGGGATTTCTTTATCCAAACATTAACGGTGAATAATAAATGAATTCCCCCCAAAATAAGATTTTTATATTTTTTTGGAATATTGGCCAATACCCTTTGCAGTTTTACAAACATGTTGTAAAATCCAAAAATGCAAGAAAATAATTTTTTTGTTGTGTTTACGAAATCCATGCGAAAACACCTTTTTAAAACTTCCGATATTTTTTTGTATATAAAAAAACGTTCAAAACATGTTAGGGTATTGGCCGTATGCAACACAAAAAAAAACATTTTTTATATATTTTTGTATATTTGCAGTATTTTGCATTAAAAAACCGGTATTCCAAATGCGAGATTGATATAATGTTTTTATTATATAAAAAAAAAATACAGACCTTAAAATCATCAATCTCTCTCTCTTTCTTTTTTTTGAAAAAAAAAATAATAATAAAAAAAAAAAACCAGTACATCCGGGCAAGTGACCCGGCTGCGCAAAAAAAGAACTCAGCTACTGTTCAAGTGAATTATAATTCACTTGAACAGTAAACACAAAAGGCATGCACAGTAGATAAGTAATTAAAATGCAAAGTGAAGAGAATGCATGGAAACTTACCTGGCGCTGAAACGGGCGAAGATGATGCTGCTGTTGTTTCTTGCGCACAACCGATCATCACTGATTCTGAAGATAATGACGAACGCTGGTAACTGGTGTTGGTCTCTGTCTTTCTGTTCTTGCTGACACTTTCTCTGGAGACGGCGAAGACGATGAAGGTGTGATGTGCTGGTGAAATGGATGTTCTTCCCTCTGTGCTTTCTTGCTCCTTCTCTGTTTTCTTGTGAGCTGCTGCTTCGGCTATTACATATGAAAGAAAACGTTGCACCGCTGGAGGAGAAGAAAACTGGAGACGGATACAAAGAGACGAAGGCGATGGTGAGGGCGTGCTGGTTGGTCCCTCTGTGTTTTCTTCTATTTATGATCTTTCCTTCTGCTCGTCCCTGTTGTGCTCTTCTTCGTCCGTTCGTTTCTCTGGTTTTCTTTCCCTTGCTTCCCCTGTTTCTCCCTCTGTATTTTCTGTTCATCCTCCCTCTCACTCGCATCCGTTTTTGTCTCTACTGAAAAGAGATGGTTACTGCTGCTATGGCTGGCATGCTCACGGTAAGAAAAGGGGAGTGGGGGCTGGTGCTTATGGGGGAGATGGTGGTCTTGGTTTGGGGAAGATCGTGTGGGTGTACATGGGCTGCTGATTTGAATAAAAAAACCGGGGCTGTTGAGGGAGGCTGGGATGGTTGGAGATGACGGGTCCGGCTACAGGGAGAAGAAATCGATGCCTCAAAAACCTAAAACAGGGTTTCTCCTCTGTTTTTTTTTAAAGAGCGAGGCGGCTGCAGACAAGAGGGGTTTTTTTTTAGGTTTAGGTTTTTTCTTTTTTTTCCTAGTCAATTTTTCTCCCCCTGTATATAAGGCTGCATGTTCATTTATATAGAAAATCTCTACATGTGTTTATTTAAGGAAATATTGCAATAATTATTGCAGAGATTATCTTCTATAACCATCACCAACAAATCCCATATATATGGTATTTTATATTGCATTGATTATTTTCCATAACCAGCATGAATCAAATCATATATCCATGGTATTTTATATTGCAGTAATTATATATGATTTAACAATTATCTCCTTGACATATTGCTTCCTTAATATTATCCCTGATGCTCTATGTTATCGCCATATGTAAACCTTTATTTTTTATTTTTTTTATTTGTGAAAATTTATCAAAACATTGGTAAAAAATTGGGTAGCAACAATAAGCATTTAAGATAAAAAGATCAAATAATAGAAGAATACCTAGATTGGGAGAATTCAACAAGATGAGATGAAGAAAAAAATGAGGTTAAGGTTGAAATACAAATTTGATGAAATTTGGAAGAATTAATCATGTTTAAGGACTTTATTAAACTTCTAAATGGCATAGTTGACTTAATTAAGGAATTAATTAAAGTGAAGATTATGTTTGAAAGTTTATTGAGAAAAAAATTAGAAGAAATATTTAAATTTAAGGACTTCTAAAGGGTTTTGTGGATTTAATTAAGAGCTTAATTGAAAAAACTAAGTTTCAGGACTAATTTGGATAAATTTTCAGAGATTGGAAGATCAGGGATATATTTGAAACTTTGAAAAAGTTAAATTGGTGCAATCAGGAGTTCAAATACAAGAAATGTGAAGTTTGAAGGCCAATAAGGGGCCAAAAGGTGTGCAATAATGGGGCTATATTGTGCTTTTCTAGGTGTCGCACGTCAAAAAAATCCGCGCGACATCGATTGACGATTTTTCTCGTGTATTGCATTTGCTTTGATTGGTTTGTTGGAGTCGCCACCTAGTAATTGATTGCAGGCTACTAGGAAACTGGGTATGCTGATCTTGTCAGAGATTCGCGGGTAAGGGACTGGTTGTGTTTAGGGAAGGTATTAGCACCCCTAACACACCCAACCTGAGTTAAGCTGCTTCGTGATTTTGACGTGTTAAAGAAGTTTTAAAATTTGTCTTTTCATCAGATATTAGAAATACAACTTACGTATAAGTTAATAATTCTTGACCATGATCCAATCAAAATATTAAATTCTTCTTTAATCTTTGCAATTTTATCATAAAAAAAAAAACATTCATAAAACAAATACAAACACACACATACACTTTCACTATTTTTGTTTCTTTTCTTTTTCTCTTTTTGTTTTTACATCCACATTTACAATATACAAATAAAAAATTCAAAACTAAACAAAAATTACATCACATGATTGAAAAATTACAGAATAGTCCCTAAAATTAAAGAAAACAATTCTGGGAAGCCTTATGGACCACCATAACACTGGCGGCGCGTTTCCTCCAGGCGCCCCCGCCACTGGCGGCGCCTGGGTTCACACGCCGCCGCGATCAAAGGCTGAAAAACGGGTGGATCTGGCTCAGCCTCTTCTCCCCTTCCTTTCCTCACCGGCGGTAACCTGCAAGAACAACCAAAAACGCCACAGGCAGTCAATTTTATTTTTTTCTTTGTTTTCAATCTATTTTTTCTTTCTCTTCTTCGTTTCGGGTCTGCTTTACTTATGCTTTGTCTCTGTCTTTTGGAAGTTGTTGTCTGCCTCGGGGTCGGGAGGAGAAGCTGGGAGGCGGTGGCTTGCTTCTATTGAGGCCGTCGAGGACGGCGCTGTTGCACCTCTTCTTTGGTTTTCTGTTCTTCCCTTCTGCCGGTGGCGGACAATTCTGAGGTGGAGGAGCTCGGCTGCTATTGTGGGGTTCTTCAGGTGTGGCTGGCGGCTGGAAGGGAAATGGGGCTGCTGTTTTGGCTGCTGCTATTAGAGGCTGAATGGAGAGGAGAGGGCGGTCAGTTCACAGTGGTTGAGAGGGAAGATATGGTGCTGGCTTTGTGTTGATAAGAGGGAGAGGGGACAGTGTATGGGCCTCCGGCTGAAGGAAGAAGAAACCAAATCAAGGGGGGCGTCGCCGACTGGTTTGTATCTGTGAATGGGAGTGGGGCGGCTGGTTTCGGAGTTAGAGGCAAACTAGAGAGGGGAAAGAATTTTGGCTTGTCGGACAGATATGGCCAGGTGAGCTGGCGGTTGGAGGAGGGGAGCAGTTCGGTTTTGGAGGAGAAGGGGTAATGGCCAGCCGGTTCAGATTTGTTGTGGGTGAGGGGGGAGTGAGCAGCTGTTGATGGCTAGAGAAGGGGCTGGCAGTGTGATAGTCCGGAAAAAGGAAGAAGAGAAAAATAAAAAATCAAAGGGGTGGGGGCTGGCCAGCGGCGGCTTAGAGAAGACATAGATTTAGGGTTTTTTGTTTTTGTGTTGTCTCTCCCCTCAAATCTCAAAATTGGCCCCCCAATTTCTTTCTTTTTGTAAATTTGATTTTTCTTAACTTTTTTGTATTTTTTGAAAACGAGCAATATCAACGTCGACTCGATGAGGAAAAACAATGATTTTAAAAAATGACGGGTGAAAAGTCGAACGCGTTCAAAAGACCCTTAAAAATTTAAATTCTTTTTTAGACGACGTCGAAAATGCTAAAATGACGAGAATATATTAAAAAACATATTTTTTGGATTTTCATTGTTTTTTCTCTATTTTTGGATTTTTTTTGAAAATTTATCAAAACATGGGTCAAAAATTAGGTTGCAACACTAGGTACTAATTTGAAGAAAATCAAAGTTTAAGGTTTAATTGGGGGCTAATTAAAACAAATTGGAAACCAAAGGCTACTTTGAAATAGACGTCAAACTTTAGGGATCTCATTTGATTTTTGGCAAAGGCCTAATTGCATAAGATTAGCCAGTTTTGTCTCAATTAAAGACGTTTGAGCTTAAATTAAAAAAACATGTCATTCATTTTTAATAAAGATATTGAGTGACATGCCATCCATCCCTATTTTATTGTCTTTTTTAGTTGAAAAGGCTGACCACATTGCCATGTTCAAGTGAATGAATGTGGCATTTCCGACTACTTTAGGGACTTCAACCACCACCATTCAACAAAAAAAGGTTCTCCTCTTCAAGTTTATGCCACCCTTATTTGATGTTTATGCTTTGCCTACCATGTGGAAGGCCTCAACATCTTGTCCCTGATCAGCCATTTTGCATTAATAGATTGAAGTTGATCAAGGGCCAATCTTTCAAACAATGAATGTGAAGTTCTAAACCTCCAAATCGAGTGTGGTTTTTTTCTGAAGGTAGTAAGCATCCCTTTTACTTGTTAAAGGTAGGCCAAGGATATGACTATCTCCTAATTTGTATGATGACTTCATCAAAATAGCACACTTAGTCAACCATGACTAATGAAAAAACACTCCCTTGATTGACTAACTTTGTGGCTACCTTCTCTTGATTAAATTGAACCTACAAAATAATAAAAACAATGAGAACCCTTTTTCTAAGGAGGCTAGGAAAGGATGGTTTTTATGCACAACCATCATAGTTCTACAACTGATGGTTTTAATTTGATTATAAAAGAGTAGTTTCTCTTTGAGGAAAATGGGGTATTTTTTTTTGGAAAGGAAAAGAGTAGAGAAAAATAAAGAAAACACCTAAAGAGTTAAAAAGAAATCCTATAAGTGATTTAAGAGAGAAACTAGAGAGTTAGTGTACCAAAGTGAGAGAAATAGAATATAGATCAGTTAGAGGTGAAAAAAGGAGCTGAAAATCAAAGGGAAAGAAACCAATGATCTAAAGGAGAAAGCTATATCTTCTTCATAATGTAAGCCCTCAAGCTTTGATGAGGGATGTAGCTCATTAAGCACACCTATCCTTTTTATGTATTCATTCAGCTTATCAATCCATGTTTAGATCATTGTTTTTAAATATGTGTTGTTGTTGTTGCTAGCATCAGATGTAATATAGTTTTGTGCTTAAGATATCACTATTCCATGACTCAATATATATATATAAGTTCATTATGATTTATGCATAGTTTGTTGTGTTACGAATGTTAATATAATGATATATTTTAGCTTAAGAGATTTTATAAAGTTTTTAACTAGTTTTATTACTTGCTTTATTGGTTAAATCATTTAGGAAGTTTAGTTTTAGGTTTGCCTTTTTTGGTGTATTTTTTAGTCACAACAAGTATAGGTTTGTGTTTTTAAAGTTTGAATGATATGGCAAATTAATGTTCTTAGATTGTTATATTTCAAAAATATGTTCGCTATGAAACTTGATCTAATTACTCTTTTTTTAATGGTGTTTTTTATGTTTGTTGAAGTGTACATGAGTGTGCTTAAATGAGGGCTACTATATTACTTAAAAGTGCATTTTTATCAAGGTTTTATATCAGCATTTTGCACTTGAAGTATCAATAACTCCTTAACTAAAACATGTTTTATAATAACATACCTAATAATATAAGTGTAAATGTTCATCTTAAATGTAGGTCTATCACATACATGAAAGGATTGATTGATGAGTTTAAGTATTGAAATTCAAAGGACAAAGAGAGGGCCAAACTTAGAAAAGAGATGTTGGTGCAGTCCAAACTGGAACACTGTTCGGTAATTGGGTTATATCACAAGTTTAGATGTTCAAATGACCTTACTTTTTTGGATAGATTTGGTAAGACATGGGCCTACAACTTTCATGTGTAGTCCAAGATTTAAAAAGGCCGTTTTGAAGTCCAAATTATAGCAACAACGGAGAAGTCTGAATCTGTCCTGCAGCCCAGACACTGTTCAGTGTTTAGCCCATATCTCGAGTTCTAGAAGTCCAAATGATCTCAATTTTTTTTCCCGGAAAGATAAGACAATTTCCTATAACTTTCATGAGTATAGGTGGTTCTAGTTCTGATGCTAGCAATGATATTTTATTCAGACAAGAAGATAAGGATTTTCACTAAGTCAAGAGTTGGCTACCCACTCAACAATTAGTCATCAAATCAATAGTTCCAAATTTTAGCCTATAAAAGGAGGCATTTACCATGCATTTAGGCATCTGTGTTGTTCAGATCAAGATCATGCTCTTTATATTTTCTTTATATTTTTGTAATGTTTAAGTTTTATTTCATGTTATATTTTCCTTAATCTCTTGTTTATGCTTTTCATTTCCTTTACTATACTTATGTTCTTATGTTGTTTATTTATGTTTATCTTCTTCATTATGTTTAGCTAAGTTTATTATGTCAAGGTGAAAAGGTTTCACTAATGATGTTAGAATATGTATAATATAAACTTAACATGAACTTCAATATTTATATCCAAAAAAGTTTGTTATTAACATGTCTTATCTTTTTATCTTACTAATTCTTAATACCTTGTTTGTTAAATGGTTAATCTAGATTTATGTTCTATAACACTTGGTACAACAAATGCTTCGCACTTTCATAGCTAACTATATGGTATAACCTACACCTGTGCTATGAAAGGAACTTGATTTGTTGTTAACACAAGTTAACATCATGAATTCCTGACAATATTTAAAAGTATGGTGTTACTAAAATAAGATAATTAATATGATCGTGTTAAAAATTTATAATGAACTATTAAGGATAAATCATCCAATTGGAACCTCCTTTGTGTTTGGTTTTCAGTTGATTAATAAAAAGAGTTTATACTACACTTATTTATAATACTATTAGTGGATCCTGCATCAAGCCTAAGCCTAACCATAAAACATCTTAAGTTACATGACTTGTGAGTGATAAGATGATCATCACTGCTAAATTTACCAATGTAGAATATACGTAAATTCTGAATTGTTACAACTATCAGAAGAAGGCTGCCCTAAATATAATGTAAGGAAACTAAAAAAAGGGTAATGAGATGTTGTACACAATTATTATATATATGGTGGTAGACCAAATTGAAACAAAGAAACCAGTCTTCAATAATTTTTGGTGGTTTAACCAAAGGCCTTTGAAGTTAGTGGGAAAATAAAGAATGAGGAAACTTGGGCGATCAAGGCTGGATGAAGAAGTTGTAAGAGTTGCCTAATAGAAATTTCAATTGGAAAGCCCTTTGGGTCACAATAGTAAATATCGTAATGATTTGTGGGCATAGACGTTGGGTACCTTAGGTCAAGATTACAAGTTATGTCAATTATTCTTCGGCTCTTGGGGCAAGACAACTAAGGAGCATAAAATACATCATGAAAATTGTTGGACTTATTCAATTTTCTAAGTTATTCAAAGATCAATCTGTACGTGAGGTCCAAAGAGTAGAAATGATTGTCCTACTACAAGAATATACAAATTTTTTTATCTGGTCTAACAAGGATATGTTAAGGAGAACATATTCTACAAAACGAATATGGATATGGATATCGTAGTACATAGGGTATCATAATGATATTTTTTTATCCAAGAATAAGTTTGGATATGGATATCGTAGTACATAGGGTATCATTTATAGACGAATACAAAACGATCAAATAAAAGTTAAGGAGAACCCTCCTAGACATCCTGATTAAGTCAAGGAAGAAATTAAGAAGTAATAGAGTGCTGACTGCTTAAAAGTACTTAAATATTTGCAATGGGTATCTAGTATAGTTGCCGTACCATATAAGGAGGGGAAGATCAGAGTTTGTATGGACTTAGGTATTTGAACAATGCTAGCCCTAAAGATGACTTCTTATTGCCATATATAGATGTTTTGATCGACAACGTTGCACGCAGTTTCACTTATTCTTTCATGGATGGCTTCTCAGACTACAACTAGATAAAAATATCTTTGGAAAACAACTTTTATCATACCCTACGGAACATTCTACTAAAAGGTTATGCCACTCAAGTTAAAGAATACAGGGTCCACCTACTATATGGCTATGATGACTTTATTCCATGATATGATGCATAAACAAATTAAGGTGTATATGGATGATATGATTGCCAAGTCTAGGAAATGAGAAAATCATGTCTAGGTTTTAAGGAAGTTGTTCCAGAGATTAAGAAAGTACAAAATAAGGCTTAACCTTGCAAAATGTTCAATTAGAGTTAAGTTCGAGAAGTTACCGGGATTCATGGTAAGTGATGGAGGGATATAAGTGGATCCTGATAAAGTAAAGACCATTCAATTTATGTCATCTCCTAAAATAAAAGAGGAGGTGAGGGGATTGTTTAGGAAATTGAACTATATTGTCTAGTTCATATCTTAGCTAACAACAACCTGTGAACCTATCTTTTAGCTAGTGTAGAAAAAAAATCCTAGAACTTGGAATAGAGAGTGTCAAGAAGCCTTTAAAAAATTAAATAGTACTTACAAAACCTATATTTACTTGTTCCTCATGTACCATGAATGCCTTTAATATTATATCTAACAGTGACTGAAGCAACTATAGGATGTGTACTAGGATATCATAATGAAATAAAAAAGGAGCCATTTATTATCCAAGTAAAAAGTTCATAAAATATGAGTTCAAATACACGGTGATTGAAAAGTTATGTTTTGCATTGGTGCGCGTGGTTAAACAATTATGACAATATATGTTGTATCATACTACATGATTGATTTCAAAGGTTGATCCCTTGAGGTATATATGTGAGATGCCCTAACTATCAAGTCGAATTGCAATGTGAAAAGTTTTGTTAGGGGAATACAACATGGTGTATATGACAAGGAAAGTTGTGAAAGGGAGCGCAATTACTGATCATCTAGCTAACAATGCCACTGAAGATTATGAGTTATTGGATTTTGACTTTCCTAATAAAGATGTGTTGTTGGTTAAGGAATAAGAAAAGAAGATAAATTGGTGTACCATGTTTTTTGATGGGGTAATAAATATATGTATTAATGAAGCTGATGCAGTAATTATTTCTTCTAAAAAGAAGTAATACCCGGTTTCAATTAAGCTATCATTTGAATGCTTCAACAATATAAAGCTGAGTACGAGCCTTGCATCCTTAGTTTAGAAGTTGCATTAAAGTTGAAGATTAGAAAGATAGATACGTATGATGACTTAATGCTAATTATCTTCTTGGTGAAAAGTTGAGACCCTATCAATAATACCTATCCAAATTGGAAGAAGAGTTTGAAGAGATAGAGTTCACCTATCTAGGTAGAGAAGGGAACTAGTTTGCTAACACTTTGGCCACGCTAGTTGCTATTTGCTAGAATTGACTTGTGGCATAGGGTACAATTGATACACATTGATATTAGAAATTTCACAGTTCATTGTTGCTTAGTTGAATGAGAGATAGATGGAAACCCTTAGTACTACGATATCAAGAACTTTGTGTAAAACTAGGAAAATGAGTGGCAAACTATGAGGGTCCCTATCTAAAATGGATAAAGAATATCTGGCTAGACTTGTGAATTCCAATTCTATAAAGAAATACAACATATTATGTATCCATTTTCTTTCAAAATCAATAAAGTGAAGTTTGGCCATGTATTCTTTGTGTAAAGAACCTTTCTTTATAAATTGCATAATCTCACAACATTTGAAATCCTTTTCCTAAAAAAATCTTGAAAGAACTGGCTTTGTGTATGATTATAAGGAATATATCATAATATGCTCAAGATGAGGTTTAAGCAATTCCTGATTAGTAGGTGACCAAACCAAACAAACCAAAGCTAACTATAAATGGCATTTTAAATTACATGGATAAATTATTGGTAGTGACTCTATAATCACCTGCAATTTATTTTTGAAAAAGATAAAGTTTGTCGATATTAACGATGTGTGTTTGAAATGAGAGAAGAATATACCCCTTGTGGTCTTTATTTTGAGCCTGAGCAAGTTGTTCTTCATCAAAATCCTGACTAGGATCACACTTCATACTTGGGGTAAGAAAGAAATACGAGTAAACTACTAAAATGTATACATGGATCTATAAAAGTCAAAACCCAACACTAGGGGGCATCATCATAAAAAGGAAAAAAAAAGAACCAGAAAGAGGAAGCAAAAAAAAAAGAAAAGAAAAGAAAAGAAAGAAGCGAGAAAAAAGATACAAGAAAACAACTGATGCTCCAAGACTAAAGAAAGGATCTTAAAGTGAGACTATTTATTAAGAAAGAAATTATATCCAAATAAAGGCCATGAGATGACCTTATAAAAGAAAAGAGGCTAAATAAAAGTGATCATAAGTATTTAAACCCTTAAACACTTTTTTATCTTACATTTCACACGAAGTGATAAAGGAGTAAGGACTTGCTCTTATTCAAGCGAAAAAAATATAAATTCTAACACGAGGCAAACTTAATATATATACACACACACACACACACACACACATGAAATCTCTTTGAAAACTAAAGCAGAAGGTCGCCTTTAGTAAGAACCCCACCAAAAGATAACCCACGCTCTAAAAATGATAAAACACTTGGAGAATTGCTTGAAGAACTCTTTTAATGCATACATTGAAAGTTTCAGTTTTCATGAACAAAACCAAGTTTTTTAAAGATTTCTTCTTGAAAATAAATAAATTATATGAAACAAAAATGAAAGGCCCTTAAAATGGAAAAAAACAAATAAAGCATTGACAAAAGCATGATGGAAAGCAATGTTAAATTACATGGTCAGTGGAGCAAGAAAGGGCCCCATAAGAGACAAAGCTGGAGGCTTCTTTCTAAGAATGAAGTGGGTAAAAGATGTAGCATAAGAAACAAATCATAAGTCAAGCATACAAATTCAAACAAATACTGTCAACTTCTTCTCAACTCTGTTTGCCAAGCCACAATGCAGAAGAATTGAAATGGGAGACTCAGGGTTCTCTAAAATTTTAGAAGAAAGATCAGTTTGGTTAGAAAGACTACTTCTATTGGAGGAAGTGAAGCAAGCCGTATGGGATTGTGATGGTTCAAAAGCCCCCGGTCCTGACGGGTTCACCTTCTCCTTCTATAAAAAGGAATGGAATCTTATCAGCCCCAACATCTTTGTGATGGTCACATAATTTTTCAAAATAGGTAAATTACGAAAGGGGACTGGCTCGTCCTTCATGACTTTGATCCCAAAGACCAAGAGGTCGAGCAGATTCTCCTAATTTCGACCGATTAGTTTGATTCATGGGTTATATAAAATAGTGGCAAAGCTCTTGTCCGCTAGGCTCCGAAACATTCTACCGGATGTGATAAGTGTAAACCAGTCTGCTTTCATTGACGGGCATCAGATTCTAGATGGGTTCATGATATTAAATGAGGTTGTCCATAGTATTCGTAGCAAGAAGGACCACGGGTTTTAGTAGATTTTCATAAAGCCTTCGACTCGATTTTATGGGAGCATATCGATTCTACCATGGGTTATATGGGTTTTGGATCTCACTGGAGGAAATTGATCTTTGAATGCATGTCCACATCTAAATTAGCCCTCCTAATTAACGGCTCACCAAGCAAAGAATTCAGTATGGAGAGGGGTCTCAGGCAAGGGGACCCCCTCTCTCCTTTCCTTTTTGACATAGTAGTTCAGGGGCTAACAGTTCTATTCAACAGGGCATCGGATTCAGGTTACTTTAAAGGTTTGAAGACTTCGCAAGGACATCACATAACCCATTTGCAATATGCAGATGACACGTTGATTTTCCTGCCAAATGATTATACCTCTCTACTGCATGTCAAGAGGATCCTCCGCTGGTTTGAGATTATTTTAGGACTGGAAGTTAATTTCTATAAAAGCTCACTTATAGGAATTAATTTGGATAGCGAATACACTTCAGGTCTGGCTAACACAATTTTCTGTCGCAGTGACTCCTTCCCAGTCAGATACCTTGGGTTGCCTCTTGGTGCTAACCCAAATAGGCTCTCCACTTGGAAACCGGTATTGTCCACAATCAGAGCAAAGTTAAGCAAATGGAAAGGAAGTTTTTGAGCATGGCTGGAAGGATATGTCTTATTAAATCTGTCTTAAACTCTCTACCTCTATACTATATGTCGGTCTTTACTATGCCAAAGGGCATTGCAAAAGCAATATCCTCAATCAACCATTGTTTTCTCTGGAAGGGCTCCTCAAATTCACATGGTACTCATCTTATGAAAGTACCGGCCATATTTTACAAATGGCTTTCCTGTGTTTGCAGGTTCTTTATCTCCAACTTGGCGTAGCATGGTATCTGCAATTTCCTTAAACCACAGCATAGCCGCTCCCATCCAATCCAATGTTGGGTTCAAGGTGGGTGATGGGAGAAACATCAGGTTTTGGTCTGATTCTTGGCTAGGCTATGCAGCCCCTCTCAAGTTCATGTTTCCTAGGCTCTACAACCTCTCCCTACAGCAATCCTTAAGGGTTGCAGAAGTTCATAACCCAACAGATAAGTCAATCAATCTTTCTTGGAGAAGACCCCTTCGATCCCGAGAACTCTGCATGTGTGAAAGCTTGATAGCAGAAGTGGAACGTGGCCTAGTCTTCTCTGATGATGAAGTCAACAAGATTTGGAAACACCATAGCTCCAACAATTACACAGTCTCCTCTAGGTGCCATCTCTTTGACGGTTTTAATGTTTCAGGACATCTTCACTCCTCTGTTTTGCTTTGGAAAGGGTTTGCGCCTCCAAAAATAGATGTGTTCATATGGCTTCTTTTCAATGGGAGTGTCTGCACAAAGGGTTTCTTAGCTGAGAAGAGAATCATCAATTATGAGGAAGCTCTTTGTCCTTTTGTTGCAAGGAGATTGAGACTATACATCATCTCTTCCATCTTTGTCCAGAATCATGGTCTCTTTGGGGCAGACTATTTAGTTGGTTTGGGTGTGTAGGTTGTCTGCCAAAAGACCCATATCATAACCTTCAGGAATGGTCCAACATGGTAAAAGGAAAATTTCAGCGTCAGGCAATTACCCTTCTCTGTAAAGGATTATACTGATCAATTTAGATAGCGCGCAACCACATGATCTTTACCAACAAAACTCTAGACTGGGATGTGATTTTTGACCTCACCTTTCATCGGTTGGCCTTTTGGTTGAAGTCATTTGTTAAAAACTTCAGCTATACAGGCTCTGATCTTTATAGGAATCCTGAATGTATCATGAACTGGACTAACTAGTCAGGTCTATAGATTCCTTGTTTTCTTAATGTTTTTTAATTCTCAATGTAATCTTCCTTAGCAGCCCTCATCTCCTTAATGGGGGCGTATTATTTATAATATTCTCGATTACTATAAAAAAAAAAAACACAAACCTATGTTTCAGCAAGATGCTGAAAAAAATTTCCTTCAAACTGAAGCTTCACGACATATAGGGTTTGTTGGTATGGATGCTACCAGCCTTGTCGAGTGCCTCATGGATGTGGTAGGGTTTCTTTCTTCTCTCTCTGTTTAAGTTTTTAAACATTAACTCATTTAATCTAATGATGTTATCAAGTTTGGAACGCAAAGGATAGTTGTTTTTCTTATTTTGATAAACAGAAGCAATGGTCATCAGTTTTTTCTAATATCGTCTCAAGAACAACTGTACTTGGAGTCTTGTCAAGAGGAGTAGCTGGGAACTACAACGAAACGTTACAAGTGGTAATTTAGTTCATCAAGCTGTTTCAGTATCATCATCCCCTTATATTAGTGAAATGGATTCTAAATGCCAATGGAATGCAATATTGTTGATTTCATTAGTTAGAATTGAGTTCATACTTGCAATGGGAGCTTCTATACTACACCATGAAACGTAAATAATCGCAAGGAGTCTTCAAGTATCATTGGATGTTCGATGAAACTAGTAAACTGTCTGGAAATTATACTGACAGATTCAACAAAACAAAAAAAATTGTTTACAGGTACCCTTTGGATACTTTAATGTTTTTTTTAGGAATCTTCAAGTAACTCAAGCATTGATTGCGAATAATACCCTTATGATCTGTTGCAATTATATGTATTGGTATGTGGGGGACAGTGTAGTTCTTCCAACCAACAAAATGTGCATATGAATAATCGATTTCATAAGATGTTCTCAATGCAATGCTTTACAGATGAAGGCAGAGTTTCATATGCCTACACCACTTGTTAATATTCGAGAGAGTCAGTTTGCAAGGTATTGTAAGCAGATAGGGCCTGGAACTTGGGGAGTTGTTGATGTATCCTTGGACAGTCTATTCCCTTATCCACTAGTAATTTTTCGGAGAAGACCATCAGGTTGTTTAATCGTAGAAATACCGGATGGATACTCTAAGGTGATTACATGTGCCAATTGGAAAAGCATCCCTTTCTGTAGTTTACTTGAATTAAGCCTCCTATTAATTATATTTCCATGTTCTTGTCTTCATCAAATTCTGCAGGTTATTTGGGTTGAGCATGTGGAAGTCGACAATAAATTTGTCCATACAATGTTTTGGCCAATTGTTCTCCCTGGTTTTGCATTTAGCGCCATGCGTTGGGTTGCCAGCATAGTCCGACTTTGTGAGCCAGTTGGGAATATAATCTCTACTTCCCTTGACAGTGGTAAAAACATTTCATTTTCTTCTGACTTTAAGCAACATATATATTGGTTAACCTGTTACAGTTTTGGTTTGATATTGCACAGCAACAATACCCCGAAATGGGAAAACAAGTGTGTTGAGGCTTATTCAAATATGCTATAAACATATCCGAAACTTCAACTATATGAACCACACATTAACAAAGAAAAGATTTCTTGATTATGCAGTCTGCTCCGAACCGGATAGAAATCTTGTACTTGCAAGAAAGTTGTTGTAACCCATTTTTGGGTCCCCATAAAAAAAATAATAAATAAAAAAAAAAAAAAAAAAATATGTGCGCAGTACTGGTCGCAGTAACCCGTAGATTAATTCTCTGGTTACTGTACACACAGTAACCCGGTTACTATGTGCACAGTAACCAGCCCATGCAAAAAAAAAAAAAAAAAAAGGGCTAAACGGTGCCGTTTTGAACGGCACTGTTCCCCTTTCTTCCCCGCCTAACATACAGCAGTAAAGAAGGAAAAAAGATGTATATTTAATGGCGTTGGTCCCTCCAGCCCACCGACCGCCGGTCCCTCTAGCCCACCGACCGAAGACATTGGCCGACCGCCTACCGCACCGCCGAAACTGAGGGAGGCACGCCTGGACAGCCACGCCCGACCAGCCGCCGCATGACCCCACGATGAAAAAAAAAAAAAAACACATGCTCACGGGCTATAAATGGAGGAGAAGAGAAGAGAAGAGAGGGGGAGAGAAGAAAGCAGAAGAAGAAGAAGCAGAGAAGAGAGTCCAACATCACCACCGCAGGTAGCCTTTCCCGTCGTTTTTCTGTTCTGCATGCAGATGAAAGATTAATTAGCGAACTCGCTAATTAATTCACGGTTACTGTGCATGTGCACAGTAACCCGCAGATTAATTCTCTGGTTACTGTACACACAGTAACCCGGTTACTATGTGCACAGTAACCAGCCCATTCTTTGGGCCAGGTTCGGCCCAACCCATATATTTGGGCCTGATCCGGCCCATTTCAAAGAAAAAAATCAAAAAATATTTGTTTCAGCATTTTATAATTTTTCCGCGTAATTTTTATGTCATTTTGATTAATATTTGGTGGTATTTTTTTATGTTGTTAAAAATACAAAAATCTGATTTTTAAATACCCGGTTTTCGTCAAAAACTTCCACAAAATACAAAAAAAATTAAAAAAAAAAAGTTTTTGTGCATACGGCCAAGTGTCTCAAAGCTAAAAATTTATGTTGTATTTTTTCATACACCAAAACAAAATGTTTTAGCATGCATTTTGGCTTTAATAACCAGTTTATTAAAGTCAAGAGAATATTGGCCAATATTTCAAAAACAACAAAAATTTTATTTTGTTTGTCTCTTAGTATCCGGGGTATGACTTTACACGTAATGCATATTCCGGATATTTAATTCTTTTTTTTTTTTGGACAATAGAACCTGGGGTATGACATTACATGTAATGCGTATTCCGAACAATAAAAAACCACAACACGACCTTAGATTTTATCAGACATTAAAACAATGCAGCTTACCTTAGGTAGGGCGTAGTTGGGGTGCTAATACCTTCCCTTTACGCAACCAGTCTCCGTACCCGATCTCTAACGACCAGTTAAGGTTCCTAGTAACCAGAATACTAGGTGGCGACTCCCAGTCCATATTTTCACTTGTAGAGACAAGAATTCCTTGTCTCTCCATTTTTTCTTAAGGAATAAATATTTCCGATTTTTTCCATGAGGGTGGACGATCGCCGCGCCGCCGCACACGTGCGACAGAATGGCGACTCCATTGGGGACTTTGTGGACTAAGCTTTGTTTTTGTCTGATGATTGTGTTTTTTTGTTGTGGTTTGCGTGTTTATTTTGAAATATGCATTTTCTTTATATATTTGTTCATATTTAGTTGTTCGCTTTAATTTTTGTACATATTTATCTCATGCATCACATAGTTAATTTTTTTTAAGCACACACAAGCTTCAGGTTAGGGGGGAACTAGCAGCTTACCTTATGACTTTTAGTCAAGGTTTAAGTTTGTGTAAACCCCAACTCTTCGTTGAGTGCTTAGACTGGTAATAGTTGGACACGTGCCATCTCACTGCCTACAAGCCCCCATATTGCCTCCACGAGGGCGATCACTGGGACAACGAGAGTCCTTTTTTAGAGACCAAATAGTAAACCTACCTTTTGTCTCACTTAAAAAGATTAGAACCTGCCTTTAGGATGTATGCTCCGTATACATTGTTTTGCATCCGAGCAAGCCCTTCTTGAAGCATCTTGAACTCCAGACTTATGGGTGACACAATGACCGTCGCTCAGAAAATTTTCATTGTAGAGTTTGTGCAAGAATCAAGATTCTTGTTTCATCATACAAGAGTTGCGACCATATGTCACCCCTCGAAGGGCGAGTTCGTCATATAGATTACATGTTCATACATTTAACATGCATACATGTCAGATTGAAATATAGGTCCCCAAAAAGTCTACAACACCCGACTTCGAGCAAGAAACATGGAAGATGAAGAGCGTGCTCAACGTGATGCCTATTTGCACGAGGAGTTGGAGTCTCTGAAAATAAGTGTGGCTCACCTCACTAGCTTACTCAAGCAAACACTAAGAAATACCTCTGATGAAGGTCCTTCTAATCAACCGATCACCTTTGATCCGGCTCCTACTTCAGTTCAGCCTGAGGAAAGAATGAGCGAACATGGTCAAGAACCTCAGCAAAATCCAACATTTGTGCAGTCAACGACACCTGCACCATCCCCAACAGTTGTGAAGGCATCTGCTAATGAGTCCCACAAGGCTAAGTCATCTGATAGCATTGATCAAGCTAAGATAGAGGCGCTGGAAGCCAGACTCAAAGCCATTGAAGGGGTAGACTTATATGACCCGGTACGGGCAGCAGAGATGTGTTTGGTCCCAAACGTGGTTATCCCAAAGAAATTTCGTGTTCCTGAATTCATCAAATACAGTGGAACACAATGCCCCATGACTCATCTCAGGTCCTACTGCAATAAAATGGCTGAGGTAGTACATGATGAAAAACTACTAATGCACTTTTTCCAAGACAGTTTAAGTGGGGCAACTTTGAGTTGGTACATGAGATTGGATAACACAAAAATTCGCAACTGGAAAAATCTTGTGGATGCTTTCGTCAAGCAATACAAATACAACATGGACATTGCGCCCGACAGAACCAGTTTGTCCAATATAGAGAAAAAGGATAAAGAAAGCATAAGGGAATATGCTCAAAGATGGCGAGAATTAGCTGCTCAAGTACATCCCCCACTTCTGGACAAAGAGATGGTCTCTTTATTTGCCAACACACTCAAAGCACCATATTACGAACATATGATGGGTAGTTCAGCCCAACAATTCACTGATGCCGTGATAGTGTGTGAACGCATAGAGCAAGGTGTCAAGAGTGGTAGAATTTCTGCACCAACCGAGAAAAGAGGCTTCGAAAGAAAAGAGGTTCACCATGTTGAAGATGGCTACATGGGTAAAAATAATACATCCCAAAATTACCATACTCCATCCCAAATTGCCAACATCCAAAAACCTAAACCCCAAAACTTTCAAGCCAAAAGCCAAATTGGAAATTTCCAAAGGGTTCAAGAACAACTGCCTCCACTACCATTACCCCTGAATGAGATGTATCAAAAGCTATTGAGCATTGGGCAAATAGCTCCAGAACCTCTAACACCTCTGCAGCCACCTTATCCTAATTGGTACAAGCCAGAACTCAAATGTGAATACCATGCCGGTATTACTGGGCATAGCATCTATACCTGCAACGCCTTCAAGAGAAAGCTTCTGCAATTAATCAAGGCTGGTTGGATAGAGTTGGAAGACACCCCCAATGTGAATACGAACCCGCTGCCTAATCATGCTTGAAGCATATTAGGATGGAATGTTTGGGGAATTGGAAAGCATCAATGGTCCAGCATGATAGCTTGAATTTTTGACCGTGGTGTTGTTCCGCATTGTCTTTGAGTCCTCTACGCAGAGCTTTTGAGAAGAGTTTAGCCTATGAACAGATTCGCCAAAATAGAGGAATGAAGCCTGCCTTGTTATTTCCTTTTGTTAATGCTTTTGAATAAGACTTTCTCTGTTAATGAGCTTCTCTTGTGAAATAAGATCATGCGTTTTCTTGTGTTCACATCACACTCTTCTTTGTTGTTATTACATGTAAATAACATTTTGAGCGCAACTTTGCTCACAACACTACAACATGAAGAATCCTTTGGTGTTCCTTTCTTCCAAACCCATACATTAATCTCATATGTTTTCAAGGATATTTTTTGGGACCTCCAAAGTGAGTACAAAAAAAAAATCGTGTTGATATTTGTCCAAAACAAATGCATTTTGAAAATTCAAGTGATTCCTTAAATAGGTACACATATACCTAGAAAACTTGAAAGAAAAAAAGACAATAAAGACAAACAACACTATGAGGTGACTCAAAAGCTGAGTTTTATTTGACTGAATAAATCACTTTGCATACGCGCATGAAAGCAAGACCTATCGATCCTCATGCAGTTTGAGATGAGGAAAGGCCATCTTTGATAATCCTTTCACAAGCTGAAATATATCCTTTGCAGTCCCATTTGAGCCTAGTATTTTTTGGAAATAACCTTGACTAGGATCACACCCCACACTGGGGGCAAAATAAGAGAGTTTGTTGTTTTTATCATCCAAATGAAACAGTGAAGATAAATACTGCGATTGGTTAAAAGATTTGAGCTTCTCATAAAACAACTGATATGATTGTTCTCAACGAAACAAAAACGAAGAAAACAAAGAGAAAAGCCCAAACCCGACACTGGGGGGCAGGACAAACTTTTTTAAAAATAAAAAAAACAATCCAAAAGAAAGGTCAGGAAACAAGCACAAGTGATCCTAGTTTTTGAAATCCCTTAAACACTTTTTGAGCCTGCAACATATCCATTTTCTTCGTAACCAATAGCCAAAGCCTACATTACATACCTGATAAAGCCCTTTCTGATCAAAGGCAAGCAATCTGGATCGTATGCAGTCTCACATGCGAGTCAAATAATTATTCATGCAAATAAAATAAATGCTTTGAATCGATTTCGGTTCTCAATAACCCTCAAATTGAAATTTAAACCTTTTGTGACCAACCAGATGTCACTTCATCTTTAAACCAAAAGCAAAAAGCTTTCATCACTTCAAGAAACCTGTCCATAGGAATCACTTGAATTTTCTAGAACAAGTTTATTTTGAACCAATGTCAAAATCATTTTTGTGATTGGAATAGCTTGGACGTTCCAAAAATTTTGCATGAAAACATTTCATTGTACCAAAAACCCACTTTCACATATCCTCACCCCAAATTAAACCCAAGTTGAACACTTGGTGGGCATGATCAAGCTGGGGGGCAATCAAAAACACATGGTAGGGCTGGCTCCATGATTCCTGTTCTAAGGAAAATGTCAGGCAAAATTGGTAACTCTTGAGATAATGGGTGAAGGACAAAGATGTATGATGACATCAAACCCTTCCCAGAGGTCAAGATCACAAGATGTAACCCGAGTAAGCAAAAGTGGAAAAGCCATCAAAGTTTACTACCAATACTACAACTTTTGAGAGAAAAGAAAGACACCATGAAGAAATGGGGGCCTATATTTCTCAGGTAAGTATACATGCATATCAATCATAATGCATTTGCTTTTCAACATTGACAATCATTGTTTCAACATCATCTTTTAGGTAGTGCGTTTTATAACCCTACCTCCGTTTGAGTGCGCCTTTGAGCCCTCACCTCCATTTTGAGTGCGCCTTTGAGCCCTCATCCCTTGGGTAGTGTGTTTTCTAACCCTACCTCCTTTTGAGTGCGCCTTTGAGCCCTCACCTCCTTTTGAGTGCGCCTTTGAGCCCTCATCCCTTGGTAGTGCGTTTTCTAACCCTACCTCCTTTTGAGTGCGCCTTTGAGCCCTCATCCCTTTGGTAGTGCGTTTTCTAACCCTACCTCCATTTTGAGTGCGCCTTTGAGCCCTCATCCCTTTGGTAGTGCGTTTTCTAACCCTACCTCCTTTTGAGTGCGCCTTTGAGCCCTCACCTCCATTTTGAGTGCGCCTTTGAGCCCTCATCCCTTTGGTAGTGCGTTTTCTAACCCTACCTCCTTTTGAGTGCGCCTTTGAGCCCTCACCAACATTTTTCTGGGTAGGTCACCCATTACAATGCGACCAATTCTCCATGTTTTATATCTGGGTAGGTCACCCATTACAATGAGACCACACTTCACATTCTTTCCTTTTTTTCGGGTTAAAGGGGATTGGCGAAAGGAATATCAGTTTAGCCCAACCATACACAGGACTTTGGGTCCGATTGAAGTTTTAGGTCAATCAAATTTTGAGACGACCAGTTTCGGAAGACCAATGTTTTTTTTCTTTACAACACTTACTATGCACAAATCTTTGCTCCGTAAGCATTGTAAAGAGGGGGGCAACTGTTGTAACCCATTTTTGGGTCCCCATAAAAAAATAATAAATACAAAAAAAAAAAAAAAATGTGCGCAGTACTGGTCGCAGTAACCCGTAGATTAATTCTCTGGTTACTGTACACACAGTAACCCAGTTACTATGTGCACAGTAACCAGCCCATGCAAAAAAAAAAAAAACAGAAAAAGGGCTAAACGGTGCCGTTTTGAACGGCACTGTTCCCCTTTCTTCCCCGCCTAACATACAGCAGTAAAGAAGGAAAAAAGATGTATATTTAATGGCGTTGGTCCCTCCAGCCAACCGACCGCCGGTCCCTCCAGCCCATGACCCCACGATGAAAAAAAAAAAAAAAAAAAACACATGCTCACGGGCTATAAATGGAGGAGAAGAGAAGAGAAGAGAGGAGGGAGAGAAGAAAGCAGAAGAAGAAGAAGCAGAGAAGAGAGTCCAACATCACCACCGCAGGTAGCCTTTCCCGTCGTTTTTCTATTCTGCAGGCAGATGAAAGATTAATTAGCGAACTCGCTAATTAATTCACGGTTACTGTGCATGTGCACAGTAACCCGCCGATTAATTCTCTGGTTACTGTACACACAGTAACCCGGTTACTATGTGCACAGTAACCAGCCCATTCTTTGGGCCAGGTTCGGCCCAACCCATATATTTGGGCCTGATCCGGCCCATTTCAAAGAAAAAAATCAAAAATATATTTGTTTCAGCATTTTATAATTTTCAGCGTAATTTTTATGTCATTTTGATTATATTTTGGTATTTTTTTATGTTGTTAAAAATACAAAAATCTGATTTTTAAATACCCGGTTTTCGTCAAAAACTTCCACAAAATACAAAAAAAATTAAAAAAAAAAAAAATGTTTTTGTGCATACGGCCAAGTGTCTCAAAGCTAAAAATTTATGTTGTATTTTTTCATACACCAAAACAAAATGTTTTAGCATGCATTTTGGCTTTAATAACCAGTTTATTAAAGTCAAGAGAATATTGGTCAATATTTCAAAAACAACAAAAATTTTATTTTGTTTGTCTCTTAGTATCCGGGGTATGACTTTACACGTAATGCATATTCCGGATATTTAATTCTTTTTTTTTTTTTGGACAATAGAACCTGGGGTATGACATTACATGTAATGCGTATTCCGAACAATAAAAAACCACAACACGACCTTAGATTTTATCAGACATTAAAACAATGCAGCTTACCTTAGGTAGGGCGTAGTTGGGGTGCTAATACCTTCCCTTTACGCAACCAGTCTCCGTACCCGATCTCTAACGACCAGTTAAGGTTCCTAGTAACCAGAATACTAGGTGGCGACTCCTAGTCCATATTTTCACTTGTAGAGACAAGAATTCCTTGTCTCTCCATTTTTTCTTAAGGAATAAATATTTCCGATTTTTTCCATGAGGGTGGACGATCGCCGCGCCGCCGCACACGTGCGACAAAAGTTACAGCCAACCAACTGGATCCTATGTTGTTTATGCTCCAATAGACATTCTTACTATGGGCATGATGCTGGGTGGTGGAAATTCAGATCTTGTTAATATTTTGCCATCAGGTTTTGTGATACATCCTGATGGACCACTAAGGAATGGAGAGGAAACTAGAGGAAGTCTTCTCACCCTTGCCTTTCACATTATGGATGGTTCATCCACGGAGGACTATCTTCCTGCTGCTGATTCTGTTAATACCATTCAGAAAATCCTCACAGAAACTGCAGAAGAAAAATTGAATTTGCAGAGATTGTTTTGGAGAAAGAGGACAGAACAACAATTGTGTTGTTTGTTTTATTAACGTGAGCACTATAATTCCTTTCTCTTAGATTACAACTGAATGAGTTTTTCTTATGTATTTATATAGGTATACATTACATCTCTACTTTATCTACATGGATAAGGAAGACGAGTCTTATCCTTATCCTTGTGGATGATCTTTTCCATTGTGCATAAGAATTCTGCTCTTGTGTGCTTCCTAGATAGAATTTGATTGTATATCAATCACTCTTGTGGCTGCTGTTTCCTTATCAAATTAGACTCCCATGTTGGCTAGAGTTTGTTGCCTTTTTGAACTTCTTTCTCTCCTAACATTTATCCACTAATTCTGGGGATGTTGCTGACAGCAGAGTGTGAGTGTTCATCCTTATTTCTCCCATATTCTTGAGTCACCTTATCACTCCATCTACTCACACCATAGTTACTGTCGTCAGAGTGTCTGCTGCTAACACTCTCCCTCGAACTATGCTTGGGATGAAGGCATAGTTTGTTTTGAAAACTTGTGAGGGCTGCCTTTGACATTGGCTTTGTGAAGAGATCTGCAACTTGTTCATTAGTGGAGATATGTTTGGTGATCAGTTGTCCAAGGGCAACTCTCTCTCGCACAAAATGATAGTCTAATTCGATATGTTTGCTTCTGGCATGGAAGACAGGATTGATTGTCATATGAAGAGCACTGAGATTGTCACAATAGAGTGTTGGAGGAGATGTCATTGGAATGTGGAGATCTTTTAGAATAAAAGTTAACCATGTAAGCTCAGCTGTTGTATTGGCCATTGCACGATATTCGGCTTCAGTGCTAGAATGCGATACTGTATGTTGCTTCTTTGCACACCAGGAAATGATGTTTTTACCCATAAAAACACAATATCCTGTGGTGGAACGTCTAGTAGTGAGGCATCCTGCCCAATCAACATCTGAAAAGGCAGAAAGATCAAGTGAAGTATTTGCAAAAAAATGTAGACCTATGTTAAGTGTCCCTTTCACATATCGTAGAATTCGTCTAACCATTTTTAGATGTGTCATTGTTGGTGCATGCATGAATTGTGACACATAATTAACACTATATGAAAGGTCTGGCCGTGTGAGAGTGAGATACTGTAGTGATCCAACTAATCCTCTAAAATAGCTAGGGTCTTCTACAGGGATATCAGTTAAGGAGGTTTTTGTTTTTGCTTCAAGAGGTGTGCTCATAGGTTTACAATCTGTCATTGTAACACGTTCAAGTATAGTCAATGCATAGTGTGACTGGGATAAGTGGAGTCCACTCCTTGTTTTGCATATTTCAATTCCAAGGAAGTGATGAATAGGTCCCAAATCTTTCATGGAAAACTCGCCACTTAGGAGTTGAATGAAGTTGCTGACAAGGGCCTCTATAGATCCTGTGAGCAACATATCATCTACATAAAGTAAAAGTACTAGCAAGCCATGTTCAGAATGAAAGATAAATAAAGATGGATCAGCTAGGCTACAGATAAATCCATATTCAAGAAGAAAAGTGCTGAAACGATCAAACCAGGCACGTGGAGCTTGTTTGAGACCATAGAGAGCCTTCTGTAATTTGCAGACATATTCTGGATGTTGTGAGTCTGCCATTCCCGGTGGTTGCTCCATGTATATATCTTCAGTGATGTTACCATGCAAGAATGCATTCTTTACGTCAAGTTGTCGAATAGGCCATCCTTGAATTAGTGATGTACTGATAATCATTCGTATGGTGCCCGGTTTGAAAACTGGAGAGAAGGTTTCAGTGTAGTCAATTCCACTAATCTGATGATACCCTTTTGCAACAACACGAGCCTTTAGTCTGTCTAAGGATCCATCGGGTTTCAGTTTTGTCTTAAACACCCATTTAGAGCCAATTATATGTAGGTCCGGGGTGCGTGGAACAAGGGTCCATGTCTGATTTAGCTGTAGGGCAGCAAATTCTTCTTCCATTGCAGTTTTCCAACCAAGATGAGCTGTTTGAACATTTTGTGGTTCCCTAGGTACACTTTGAGAAGCTATGGATGTCAAGGCATACTTTGGATTTGGTTTTACAACTCCACGTTGAAATCGTGTAACCATAGTGTGAGAGTCTTGTCCTTGAGGCTGATGTAGAATTGTTGATGTAGGCTCTGCTCGTGAGGATTTTGCATGTTCTGTTGATTGGGAACGAGTGATCATTGGGTGATGAGTTGTAGCTGCCTTGGATGCTATTTTTGCAGGGTCTGTTGTGGAGACTGTCACGACTGGGGCAGAGTCTGTTATTGCTGAAGAATCTGCTGTTGTAGGATCTGTTATTATCCCTGTTGCTGTGAGATTTGTTGCAACATCTGTTATGGATTCTAGCATTGCTTCTGCTGTAAACTTTGTTGCTGCTTCAGAGCTTGTTTCTGCTGCTACACGATCTGTTACAGGATACAATGTTACTATTGTCCCTGTTGTAGGATAGCTTTCCTGTTCTTGTAGATACATATCTTCAGCTGACTGCTCTCCCTCAACCTGTGGTGGTGCAGGAGACCCCGCTGGTTGTAGTCTGCTGTCTTGGGGAAGCTGTATGGCAGGTGTATTTTGCTCTGTGTAATTCCTGGCAGAGGGCTGCAACTTGGGGTTGTTTCCTTGTTCTCTATATTTCCTGAAACACTTTGAGAAATGTGAGGTATCCATGTGTCAAAGATTTTAAATGTATGTGATGATGGCTGAATGGTGGTTGATGGTTTGTATGGAAACATTGTTTCATCAAAGACAACATGACGTGAGACTAATATTTTTTTGCTGGGTGGATGATAGCACTTGTACCCTTTATGTGCTGTGCTGTAACCAATGAACACACAGAGAATTGTTTTTGGATCAAACTTGTGCCCTCGTGTGTCCCATGTATATGAAAAGCATTTTGAGCCAAACACACGTAATGAAGAATAGTCCGGGTGAGAACCATGCATTTTGAAATATGGAGTTTCTGAGTTTAGTGTAGATGAAGACAACCTATTTAGGAGATGTACTGCTGTTGTAAATGCTTCTACCCACAAAAATAAGGGTACTCCACTATGGAATAACATAGTCATTCCTAATTCTCGTATAATCCTGTGTCGTCTCTCTACGATACCTGTTTGTTCAGGTGTATATGGACATGAAATTTGATGGATAATACTGATGTATGGAAATGAGATGTAAGCTTGGAGTTGACAAATTCTCCACCTCCATGAGTGGAAAATTTTAATCTTTTTGTTGAACTGCAGGTTAACATATTGCTCAAAGGCAAAATATTCATTCACAAAATCAGACTTATGTCGCAAGGGTATAATCCATGTATATTTCGAAAAATCATCTACTAAACATGCATAATATCGAAATTTATCAATGGATAAAACTGGAGAAGGTCCCCATAAGTCACAATGAATTTTATCAAAAATACCAGTGCTAGAATTTTCCGAACATGAGAACGGTAATCTACTCAATTTTCCTAATTGACAACTATCACATAGATGCTTGGATTTCAATGTTCCCGTTACATCTATCAAGCCCTTATTTTTCAACAATTGTAAAGCTAAGAATTGTGGGTGTCCTAGACGCTGGTGCCACACTTCAGCAGAACCTGTTCTAAATCTAGTTGAGAAATATAGTTCTGGTGAAGTCGGAAGGACATAAAGATCACCCTTGCGAGTCCCTGTTATTACTGGTTGTCCTATCTTTCGTTCCTTGACACAAAAATCAACGTTAGAAAACTCACAGTTTACAGGAAATTGCTTAGTCAATTGACTTACCGATAGTAAATTTTTCGTTAGCGTAGGGACTAATAAGACATCTCGAAGAGGTAAAGCAATTTTCTGCTGTTTAATTTGTGTATCCCCAATACCAAGGATTGGTATTGAGGATCCATTTCCTATAATTACAGAGTCAGCTCCCTTATATTTACGAAGGTTGGTTAACATACCTGATTGTCCTGTTATATGGTTGGAGGCACCTGTATCGGTTGTCCATTCTGTTTCTGCTAAAGTGTTGTCCATAGTTAAAGCTGCAAGTGCGTGTGGGATTTCTTCATTGTTGAAAGATTTCTTCGGTATCCACCAACATATCTTGGCAATGTGGCCTTCTGTCCCACAATATTGACATTTTTCATTGCGAAAATTGTCTCTTTCTGTTTGTGTCATCCGGCGTTCTCCTGGAGGTGGAGGACGTCGTTGTGTGTCTGCTGTGGTGGGGATTCTATTGTGTTCCCTGTATTGTTGTGCTTGGAAGCCTCTCCCATTTGAAGTGAATTTTGATGTGTTACCACGATAGATTGAGGATGGTTGTTGAGAGCGTTGTTGACGATGTTGTCCATAGAAAGCAAGTTGTTGATGACTCTGTGTGTGTGCAATATCTGTTCGAGACAAAAACCAGCTGCGTCTCTGATCAAAGTTCTGAAGATGGGATACTAGTTCTGGATAGGTTGGTCTTGGGGGTTTCAGCATAGTTGTGGTGAAGGTTTCATATTGTGGACCAAGGCTTGTGAGGAGACAGAACACCTTTTCTTTGTCAGGAACTGGTTTTCCTATTGCAGCAAGACTATCACACAAGCTTTTGAATCTGCAAATGTGTTCATCCATGTTTTTGTCTTCTTGTTTGCGGAAGTATGTCATCTGTGGCGAAGAGTAAACTCTCTTTCTTGAGAGTCTTTTGCATAGGCATTCTTGAGTGCTTCCCAGACATCATATGTTGTTTCTACTCCAACAACAATGCTAAGGGCTTCTTCTGATAGAGTGCCAATGATCCATCCTCGTAGAAGTCGATGACTTGCGCCAGGAGATGTATTCATTAGATAGCATTGGTGTAGAGTGTTCTGTGTTGGTGGCTAAATCTTGTGTGGTATATTTGGTGGGGGATGGTTCTTCATCTGTAAGGTGGCCGACAAGTTCCTGGCTTTCTGCTAGTGCCAGTGCTTGTTCACGCCACAAAGGGTAATTTGTTGGATTTAGCTTAGAGTAATGAAGTTACCAACATTGAGAGAAAGTGAGGTCATTGTGTTGTTTGGCTAGAATGTGCTCACACAAGCTCTGATACCAAAAGAAAAATTGAATTTGCAGAGATTGTTTTGGAGAAAGAGGACAGAACAACAATTGTGTTGTTTGTTTTATTAACGTGAGCACTATAATTCCTTTCTCTTAGATTACAACTGAATGAGTTTTTCTTATGTATTTATATAGGTATACATTACATCTCTACTTTATCTACATGGATAAGGAAGACAAGTCTTATCCTTATCCTTGTGGATGATCTTTTCCATTGTGCATAAGAATTCTGCTCTTGTGTGCTTCCTATAGATAGAATTTGATTGTATATCAATCACTCCTGTGGCTGCTGTTTCCTTATCAAATTAGACTCCCATGTTGGCTAGAGTTTGTTGCCTTTTTGAACTTCTTTCTCTCCTAACATTTATCCACAAATTCTGGGGATGTTGCTGACAGCAGAGTGTGAGTGTTCATCCTTATTTCTCCCATATTCTTGAGTCACCTTATCACTCCATCTACTCACACCATAGTTACTGCCGTCAGAGTGTCTGCTGCTAACAACTGCAACTTTGATCAAGACAGCTCTTTTATCTGACAATCTATAAAACAGCTCACCATCCGGCCGGCACACATAAATCGAAACGCGTAACTATCCACACTGTTGGTAAGGCTTAATATAGCTGATTTTTGGATAATTAACTGATCATCCAAATTTTTAATGGTTCAAGTTCTTTGAACCTCTTAGGGCCTAGGATGTTATGAAACTATCTATATATGTACTATGTACGGCTAGCTAGGGTTCGTCGTAATTGCAATTCTGATTCCCTATATAAGGATTTGCACTAATGATTAAACTGTCTAAAGAAATACATGAGGTTATAAACGGCTACTGATTCTGAAAGAATATATGAACTAAGGTTTATCAAAGCAACCAAATATGATTTGGAACAGCAATGATCATGGACAGTTGGATTTGAATTCATGATCATTCCTCCTTCTTGCCATTATACTGTTTCACTTGGAACAGTCAACAAATTCCTTTATGTTCGGCTTCTTTAGTGCACTTGATTGGTAATTTTCCACTACAAAGGGCATAGTTCATGGGCGTATACAAGGAACTTGTCATAAAATACATACATCTGATGGAGTTTACAGAAAACTAGCCATGATTCTTAATCTTTGGTGCCGTTTGGCTGACCTTTCTTAGCAATTGCCACTGGGACTTGTACCGACATTACATCTATATGCATTTGAATCCGTGACAAAAAGTACTCGAGTGACATTCTACGCATGCTACCAAACACATTATATTCTGTTGAAATCATTCATGTCATGGTGGATGATCGATCCTAGTATATTTTCCTTCTGCCCGTTCCAACTTTTTGACAAAAATGAAAATTTGATTTCTAGTATTTATACTAATTATCGTGCTCCTGTTGCAGTGGAAAAGAAAGGGAGAAAAATGTAAAAGGAAAACACACAGCAGAAACGAAATGAAGGATGTGATGACATCTGCTTATGGCTGGGGATTAGGCTGTACGATATCCCCATGTATGTTGAATAAAAACTGGGGAGTGAACATTGATGCTTTCTGAAATTTGTGTCTGTGGACCTTAATTTTGTATTGACTAGTGTAACTCTTGGTTTTAGAACTGGAACCTGTTTTCACAATCTGGGATTTTAGAGACACTGTCTTCTGCTATTGGATCCAATTTTCTTTAAACATGTTCATGCATATGGTTTAGGGTTTGAAAGAAATGCTGTCCGAAACCACTAATCACTCATTAATTGCTTTAAACACATGGGAATAGACACTTATACACTAAAATGGTGTGCAAATGTAGCACTAAACCTAGGGAATATGCAGTTGCAATAATCACTCATCTTCTAGGAAGGATATCTGAAAAAGAACATTCATGGAAAGGTGGACCTGCAACACAGAGCAATGCATGAGTTAAATGACTTTGCATTTCAAAAGAGTTGTCACATGTATGGAAACTCCAACACTCCATAAATAACATATCCCAAAGGATATCTCTGACCACGTTATTTGAAAGCAACAGAATCGTAATTTGAAACTTTTAAATTGGGTCCTGTTACCATAAACTTTTCAATACATAATGGCCATTTTGACATATCTTGCTAAAGCAATTGATAGCTTGCCCTGAACATCTATACGGAAATTTCATTTTTAACCAATATAAGCTTCAAGGATTTACCTACAGAAGAGTAATAAAATTTGGAGATCACTGAAATGTAGTAAGCATGAACTCTACGAGCCTCTTACAAACCTGCATATATGATGATATTTTTATTATTCATTTAATTTGGTCATAAATTAATATTTCATCAATCTAAAGGTATAAACTACATATGCATTTCCAGGAACAAACAAATCTTCTTTCCATCCAACATCATGATGGAAAGAGATTTTTTTGGAAAACGGATATTTTTCCTAATTAATTTTCTTTCTTTTTATTTTTATTTTTCTATTTTTTAGTATGATTTTTTTCTATATAAATAGAATATTTCTTTTCCTAGTTTATTTTTCCTATTTAGTGTTATTAGGGTTTTCTATAAAAATTATATAGAGTTGTAATTTATCCTTTTGGCAAGTGGATACATTAAGAAATAAAATTAAGTATTTTGAGAATATTTTCATATTTATATTATTTTTGGTCTTTAAAAATTTTAACATTGTAAATCCTTCATACAAATATAAAATATCAAATTATCCCTAATTAATCTTATAGGTAACATTTGGTTACTATCTTAAGAAAAAATAGACAAAGATCGACAATGATAACAGAGGAGACAAAGCAGAAAAAGGAGATAGAGATATAATATTGTTTAATAGTGATCTATGAAACAAAGTGATTGTCTTTGTATGATGTTTGGTTATGATAGACAAGACATAATAAAATATATAAAAAATTATTTTTTCATTAATATGTATTATTGTCAAAACTTACATATTTGAAAAAAAGAACTTGATATTATTCTTTTTACTTAGTTTATATTGAGTTTTGAAATTAATAATTTTATAGTAATCATAGTTATAAAATTGAGATTGACCTAGCAGGTCGACCCGAGACCCGACTGACTCGAGGCTTGAATCAATCTAAGCTTAAGAAAAAACTAAAGGAATGATTAACCCGATCTACCTCAATCAAAAACCTTGATCGACTCACAACCCGTTAGACTCTGGCTAAAACATAGGTCCAAACCCGTTTACTTTTCTTCGAGATTTTTTAGGTCAAAATAAGGTTGCCTTGATTTTTTTTTCGGTAAACCCATATTGACTCTCCTGATGTATACCTTGCCTAATTCCACTCTCAAGTCAGGTTTAAAATCATGATAATAATTATTTTTATTCATACGTTGACTCAGATCATCCCAAGTTGACCCTTCCAATCTGTGATCTAGGTCTTGCTCCTGATCGACCCTCAAGTCGGGTTTTAAAACTATAATAATAATATTAACTTTTATCCTTACTTTTACCCGGTCAACTAGGTTGACCATCCCGACCCATGGCCAAGTTCTTGTCCTAGGTCAACCTCTAACTCAAGTTTTTAAATTATGATAATAATAACTTTTATCTTTATATTAACATGGGTCAATGGTTAACACAACCAATGACAAACGGCTTAAAAATCAGGTTTAAAAACTATTATAATAATTGTTTTTATTTTTTATGTTAACTCAAGTCAACTTGAGCTAATCCTCCCTACTAATGCCCTGGATGTTGTCATGGATCGACTTTCAAGTTGATTTTTAAAACTATAATAATAACATATTTTATCAATAGATATCTTAGTTGAACAATTTTATAAATGAGAATTTTTTACAATGATAGTTTAAGAGTAAAAAATAATAAATATTATCTACGAAGGCATGTTCCTTTTATACCTTATATTTTAAAAATACAAAAAATTATTTAAGAATTATCTCATAAATAAATTTATTTTTATGTTTTTTTATCTCTAATTAAATATATATTTTTTTTATGTTATTTCTGTCTCTTTTGTGACATGACAATAACCAAACTCTGAGAAAAAATAAAAAAACTATATTATCCCCAGTAGCGAATAGCGAGTTAATTTATTTATTGTTTGTTAAAATGTTAATTACACTTTTGCGGTGTGATTTGTGTCTAAAGATAAAGTGAATGAATCCTCCATGTCAATCAGTTTTGTTTTTTTTCTTTTAATGTACCTCATCAGGAAACATTGCGTCATTTCTTGACATAAGCAGGGGAATCAATGAACATATTAGAGTTGCAAAGAAAAAGAACAATCTTAGATAGAACGTGCTTAGAAGTAAAACTATAATCTCCTTTCCAAAAGCTAAAAGCTAATCCACAAGAAAGAAGAGTATTAACATACAATCACTGACATCACGCAATGATACAGTGAAATACACATTGAGAAGCCACGATGCCATCTTGAGTATTTGCTTTAACCTATCAGACTGAGGGGTGCTAATTGCAGCCTGTAAAGCGGCAACCAACGCAGGAGAAGTCCAGTGCTGATCCTAAAATTCAGCATTTATTATAACAAAGCTTGTATGGGAAAATCACTATTTTACTATGAATGGTAATAATAATTTTATTTTTAATTTTTATCTTTTCATAAGTGGATAAATATTTTTTTTTGCTTTTTTATTTCTATTTTAATGAATAGGCGGCACCTGCACCATTAAAGAGGCACATATTGTCAAAGAACCATCTCAACCCAATAGCTTAAGCTGTTAAGTGAGGTCCCAGGATATGATTTATATTATTCTCTAACACACCCCTTCAAGTGAAAGCCCTTTGGACTTGAAACTTGCACAGGCCCACATTACAATGTGTTTAATTTTCATAAAATAAATGGGGATGGTGAGATTCGAACTCGTGACCGCTTGATCATCAAGGCTCTGATATCATGTAAAGGAATCATCTCAACTCAATAGCTTAAGCTGTTAAGTGAGGTCCTAGGATATGATTTATATTATTCTCTAACACGTATGATGCTTCCTAGTGGCCAAATCCGGCTATCTACCATTTAACTGGATGCGCAGCCATGCCCTCTTCCATATGTTGTGGCGCGTGTAGACAGATAATGGTTGGATTGCCGTCGATGATTGAGTGTTTGTGTGTTTTTTCTCTCTCTTCTGACAACTAAAATGTACAATTATTCTCTTTATTTGTTGTTTATCAAATCATGCAAGGTTATCAGGCCTAAACACCTTGGGTCTGGCAACCCTATGCAAGTATAGTGTGGACTATGACACAATTCATTGTAGACTTGTACAGTGGATTTTCCAAGCTTTGAAGGCTTGGGATGGGGCTAATATTGTCTTTTTACATAAATTTAAATTATTATTTTGTCATTTGGTTGAAAAAATGAAATCCCTGGTTGAGGGGGTACTCAGGGGTTTTTTTGACCTTTCACAAACTGTTATATAGTTAAAATATATCTTTAGCCTTAGAACGAACAAAAAATAAGCTTTGCATATACAGGTATTTTTGTTGATATTATTTTATTATTTGTAAAGTCAAAAATTCATCTACGCCAAACCCATGTTTACTTAGGTCTGGCAAACATGCTAGACCCAACTTACGTGGGTGCTAGATCTAAGTGCCTTGGGTCTAACAATCCTGTGCAAGTGTACTATGAACCAAGACACAGTCCACTTTAGACTTGCATGGTGAATTTTCCAAGCTCTGAAGACATGGGATGAGGCTAATGTTGTCTTTTCACAAAAAGTTTAATTATCATTTTGCCCTTTGGTTGAAAAAATTAAGGCCTTGTTGTGAGGGTATTTCAATATTTTCATTCTTTCACACTATTTTTTGTGTAATTTTTTGTAATCATGACGGATATTTTGGTATTTTTGGTATTGTTTTATTATCCAAACCTAAGTAGCATGGGTCTTGCTTGCTTGTGAAACTCAAGATACTTGGACCTGACATTCACAAACTGTTAAATAGTTAAAATACATCTTTAGCATTGAAAAAGACAAAAAAATAAGCTTTGCATATCCGGGTATTTTTATTCTTTCACACTTTTTTGTGTAATTTTCTATAAGTATACGAGGCATTTTGATATTGTTTTATTATTTTTAAAATAAAAAAGTTATGTCAGACCCACATTTATTTGGGTTTAACAAACATGTCAGCCCCAACTTACTTGGGTACTAGACCCAAGTTGATGGGTTTGTGCTTGGGTCTGACAAAGAGTTGAGTAGAGGTTTAAAAATTAACTCACTTTGTTAAGTTTAAAAACACTAACGTGCCATGCTAGAAAATAAAAAGTAATGGCTTACACAAGGATGTCTCAAACCCTTGAACCTTTACTTGTATCAAGCCTCACATTTCAGGATGAATTATCCACCCAGTGACTGTTCTCAAGTTGCACTTTGTTGCAAAGGTTATTTTATACTGTTGTAGATGGAAGAACGTTAAGAAGATCCACATTTCTTTCCCTGCTCTAAGGAAATTTTCTAATTATTATAATCCATTTTTCCCTAAATTTAGTAGATTGTGAGGTCAAGGTCATTTAAGTGGATCTCATATCCATGGAGTGTATAGTTTTAGGGCAGTCGATCACTAATGGACCTCTTACAAAAATCACAAAATCTAGAATGTCTCAAGTCTTGGCATTTTGAGGCAGGAATCTAAAGCACGAATTTAACATATTTTCTACTTCTTATTGCAGTTTTAGATTGTGAGGAAAATAAGTTTATATCTTTGTCTGACCTACGTTACATTAGACTTGGTTGATTGTCAAGTTCAAGTTTTTTGGGTCTAACATGCTTGATTGACCCATATTGCATTGGGCTTAGTTGTCTGTCAAATCCAAGTTCTTTGAGTGTGGCATGCTTGGTAGACCTACGTTACCTTGGGCTTAGCTAATTGATAAGCCCAAGTACTTTGAGTCTGGTATATTTATCAGATCTACGTTACCCTAAACTTATCAGGCTGCCAAGTCCAAGTTCTTTGGATCTGGTATGGTTTCCGGACCCATGTTACCTTAAACTTGGCTAACAACTTGGCTGACTACTAACACTACCACATTTAACAGTTTTACCGACAAATTTCTTCTGGTATTTACACCAACAGTCCATTGATACTCGTACCGATGGACTCACGGATGGAAACAATCCATCATAAAAAATCTTGTCGGTTGTTGCACATGTGCGACGTCGCGGCAATCATCCACCTTTAAAGAAAAATTGTAAGGGTCTATCTAGGCAAAATATAGTAAGATAAGGAATTCTTGTCTTTTCCATGGGAAAAAAAATGGGAGTCGCCACCTAGTATTTTGGTCACTAGAAACCCTAACTAGTCTTAGAGATGAGATATAGAGACTGGTTATGTAAAGGGAAGGTATGAGCACCCCAAATATACCCTACATAAGGTAAGTTGCATTGTTTTGTTGTCTGATAAAAAACTATGGTCTTA
Source organism: Populus tremula (assembly GCA_964019445.1). Classification (NCBI taxonomy): domain Eukaryota; kingdom Viridiplantae; phylum Streptophyta; class Magnoliopsida; order Malpighiales; family Salicaceae; genus Populus; species Populus tremula. The sequence continues at coordinate 46,274,889 of CAXHTJ010000001.1, forward strand.
TCATATTTTCTAATTATTGGTCTGTCTAAGGTTCAAGAAAAGCCCTCCTTAATAAGGAGGTTCTTATCTTAATATGGTAAAACATAACCATTCTAGCGTCTGAAAAAAAAATTAATATCTAGAATACATATTACTTGTAATGTCATACCCTAGATAATAAAAGACAAACAAAATAAAATTTTTGTTGTTTTTGAAATTTTGACCAATGTTTTCTTGACTTTAATAAATTGGTTATTAAAGCCAAAATGCATACTAAAATATTGTTTTTTTTGTATGAAAAACACAATATAATTTTTTAGCCTTCAGACACTTGGCCGTATGCACAAATTTTATTTTATTTTTTCAATTTTTTTTTGTATTTTTCAAAAGTTGACGAAAACCGGGTATCACGGGAAGAAGAAGACCCACAGTGCCGTTCAAAACGGCACCATTTGGGTCTTTTTTTTACGTGAACAGTGCATGAAATGGTATCGTTTTGGACAAAACGCGTCGTTTCATTTAAAGAAAAAGGAGGCAAAAAGGTGTCAGAGTTTCCATTGGTCCTCAATTTGTGATTTGTTCAATTGAGTCCTCAATTGCAATTTTGATTGTAAAAATCAATTCAATTGCATCCCTGTCAAATTCAATGGTCGGCCCTGAAGTTGGCCGTTTTTTTCACATTGGTCCATGATCTTGAATTTATGCAATTTGACTATCAATTGATCAATAAACTTCTAATTTTTTTAATTTGGCCTTGATTTGGTTTAATTCAGCTCTTCTATTTACACGCACGTGCGTCACCCTATATGGAAAAAAGACAGGACTGTGTTTCTAGGGAGATGGAGAATAGCTAGAATTGGCTATCAGGTGGTGTCACGTATAATTATAAAGTTATTTGGTGATAAGTGGTCTTAAAATGTTTTTTGCAATGAGAAATACTCAAAAACTTCATTTTGATTATTGGTTTCCAACAAATTTTCAAAAAGCTTCTCCAATTTTACCAAGCAATTTTTTTTATTGATTTTCAGTAACAAAACATCAATTTTATTATAACGTTGTGCATGTTTAGTATCTAAAAACATTGTCCGTAATAAACTTCTCCAGTAATTAACTGCCATTTATGAGTTTGCACTTTTGCAATGAAAAAAAAAGTTGAATGTTTCGAAACTAGCAAGTCGTAGAGCCAATAATTTGAGCAAAAAGGAGAATGCAAATCTAAACATTAAAACAATAAGCACCCACATGATTAAACTTTATGCCCTTGTTTTTAAAGGTTGAAGTTTCAAGACATGCTTACTAGGTCCAAAAACATTTGATTTATTTTTATTTTTATTTGTAATTTTGTTTTCGTAATTGATATTTTTTATATATTTTTAATGAATTTTTGAATTTATATTTAAATTAATACTTTTCTCTCTAAATATTTAGATTGTTTATTTAGTTTTTTTTTTAAATAGTGGTTATCTTTTACTTATCTTTTATGTATTTAATATCTAGAAACAATTATTCCAATTCATCTATATGTTTTTTAATATATTTTATATGAATAAAGTTTGTTTTCATGACTTGTTTATAAAAATAAGAATTATTTGTTCTTGGTAAGAAAAAGTGACCTTTAAGATTTAAAAAAAAAAGGAAGAAAAAGGAGAAAAGTGTGCATGGAGAGGAAAGTTAAGGTTAAGCATCATATTTATGTATCATTTTATTTTATAATTTGATGGCATTAACAACTCTTTATTAGTTTATTAGTTCATATTTTTGTAAGATTTGTTTTTTACATTTCTCAATTAAGAGAATCGTAATACAATGAAATGCACTTGAAACATTGTCCTATTTTTCTACTACATTAAAAATTAACTTAAGATCATGTATGTGGCACGATGTGTTAACAACTATTTTTTGTATTTATGAACACATGTGGTCCTTACTTTATTTTTATTATATGTAAACATCAACTATTTTATTTACAATTATAATTTTCTCTTGATTTTTTAAAAAACGTTAACAACATTTATATATTTTTTCTTTTGTTCAAAAAATTATCTGACTCGTAGCAAAGTGAATTAAATAAATGCGTCAACACTTTTTTAATATATTTATGATTAGGATTTTTTTTGTTAAAAATGCAATTGAAAAGCATACAAATTTATTTTTTTGCTAAAAACAATTTTCTGAACCATAGCGAAATGCGAGTTAAATAACTACTAATATGGCTATAGTAAGTGTCTTTTAGTACATGTGTATGTAGGAAGCAATGTGTTATATTATTAGTTAGATATAACTTACCTATTCATTATTTAAAAAAAACTAATAAATAAATATATTACCAGAAACCTAAAAGAGATCGACTGAAACAATATAGTTTTCGAGTAAAAATATTGTGGATTCACACAATGTTTACTCTTTTTTGTCCTTTTTATCTAGTGATTAATTCATTTTCTTTCAATTCCACCCATTGATGTTGAATTGATTAAGATTTTAGGTTCATAATTTATTTTTATTTGTCTTTTATATGGTTATCTTGCTCTTAATAAAACAACATGATATTGGGACGATGCTCAATTTCACAAAAAAAAAAAAAATCAATTTTGTTGTTTGCAAGAAATTGAAAATAAAGAGATCATAGTTGAAACAAATGAAAAAGCAAAGCCCTTTTTTTTATAAAACAATATAGTGTCAACTTTGGTCCCCTTTTTTTTTTTTGCTTTTGATCATCTATTTTTTTTAATTTGATCCTTCAATGTTGTGTTAATTGGGATTTGAAGTTGATAATTTATTTCAAACTACTTTTTATGTGAGTATTTAGAACTAAAAAAAAAAAGCCAAACCATTAACTTTTTGGTACAAAGCTTTATTTTACTTGTATTTTAGTTCATGAGTTTGAGAAAAAAAAAAAAGAGATTCATCGAAAAACTAAGAAGAAGAGAGAAAGTTAGCGAAATACTACTTTTGGGCGATGAAATGTGTTGTTCTTAGTATGAACGAATATTTATTGAGGTCCTTGTACATATACATATAGCTCACTTTGATATCAAATTGATTTTTTGGTGTTTTTGGATTATTTTGATATGCTAAAGGCAAAAATAAATTTTTTTTTAAAAAAAAAAAAAAATTATTTTAATGCATTTCAAAGCAAAACACATTGTGAAAAGTAACTTCTACCACTATTTTAAACACCCTTTTAGCACAAAGGAATGCAAAACGTGTAAACAAAAAAGGTTTGGTGAGCATATTGGGATTGGATCATCAAAAGGCTATCAAATTAATGATGAACAAACACCAACTCCTTGTTGCCCAAATACATATGCTCATTTAAACACAATTTTGCATTACCTAGCTGGCAAGCCTGACATAGAATTTTGTTTTAAAGGAACTTCAAGATTTCTATATAGGATGCTTGACCTCATTAAAGATAAACTGAGGACATCCACAACATAAACTATCTTCCTTGCCCCAAAGGCAGCACAGACAAACCCTATTCACTATAAAGGTTCTGAATGTTTTTCCTAAATTTCATGATATGGCATTCAACACATCAAACTCCCAATTTAGCATTCTTATGCAAACTACAACTGCAGAAGGCTTGTACATGTAGGGGAGAGGTAGGAAGAGCTGCAAAAGTTGTCGCATCTATTGTTATGCTATTCAGAGTTTCTATCTCATCATCCAATCTGCCAAAAATATAAAAGATCATGTGCAGGAATTTGATCTCAAAGGGGCAGCACCTCATATGCCTATGGGAGATACATGACTAGTGATGGTTGTTCTACCCACAAAATTAGCTCTCCTAGCCACACTTTAAAGCCCTAGCCGCTATATGAACAAAGCACCTAAAAAATTAATCACCTACCAAATCCAATTCAGGAAAATTTGGTCGAAATAATGAAACGAGTTAATTGAATGCGACAATTCGATAAAAAACTGGTGTCATAACCCAATTTTTGATCATTTTTACTTTTATTATTATTTTATTTACTGAAAAGGATAAAAAAAATCAATGAAAAAAAATAATGATGAAAAAACAAGTAAAATGAAATAAATGAAGAATGAATTAAAATTTAGGTTAAGGGCAATATGATTGGAAGTTTTGGGGTTTAATTAAACTTTGGAATTAATATAATTAAGCTTGGAATTAATTTAATTAATCCAATTAAGGGTTTAACTGGAGAATTGATAAATTTTTAGACTTAATTAAGCTTGAAATTAATTTAATTCATCCAATCAAGGATTTAATTGAAGAATTGATAAGTTTTGAGACTTAATAAAGCTTGGAATTAATTTAATTAATCGAATCGGGGGCTTAATTAGAGAATTGATAAGTTTTAGACTTAATTGGACTCAGGATTTAATTAAATTAATGAAATCAGGGACTTAATTGAATAAATATCAAAGTTTGGAGTATAATTGGGGTCCAAATTGAAAAGATTAAAATACAAGGATTAGTTTGTAAAAAGCGCCGAAATACAGGGGTCCAATTACAATTTACACAGGGGCTTGATTGCACGATTTCAGAACTTCAGGGACCAGATTGAAAATGGTCATTCCCATCATAGACACGGCGCCGTTTTTAGAAGCCGTTCATCGCCTTCTTCGCCTTCTTCCTCAGGAGCCGTTTCTGGCAGTAATGGCTTTGAAGCCGTTTCAAAATGCTTGGCATTCTCTGGCTATAAAGCCAGAGAAGATGAGAGAGCGCAAGAAAAAAGAAAGGAGCCGCGGACTAAGAGAAAAAAACTGGGGGGCAGAGGGAAGAAGAGGCCACGAACGAGAGGAAAAGAAAAAAACTGTGGAAAAACTGGGCAAAAACTGAGAGGAGGGGAGAGCAGACACAACAGAGAGGAAAAGGGACAGAACCGAGGAGTGAATAAAAAGAAAAGAGCTGACTTTCGTTCCCCTGTTTCTTCTCAAAGAAACAGAGGAGGCCACGAGCAACGGAGGAGAAAGACAGGGAAACCACAGAACCGGAGAAGAAAGAAACCAAAGAAGAAACTGGGGAAACTGAGAGCAGGGGAGACTGAGAACAGAAAAAAGGAGAGGGTAACAGAAAAACTGGAGCAGGGATGACAGAACCGAGGGGCTGAAGGGAGAAGAAAGAAGACGAACAGAGACGAAAATGAGAAAACACAGAGGAGGAAGCAGCAGCAGTCGGGCCAGCCTCCGTCACCATCTACATCGTCTTCGCCTTCACCCCGCAGCTGCACCAGCCCCAGCAGCTCTTCCTCACCCTGACATCCAGCAGTCCACCATTGAAGCAGTCGTCTCCCTCAGCCTTGCCAGGTAAGTTCTTCAGCTTTCCTTCTTTTGGTAAATTAATTACCCTGCTACTGTTGCATGCATGCGTGAGTGATTCACGCATGCATGCAACAATGGCCACCGGGTCACTGGTCCAAACCAGTGACCCAACCTTTTTTTTTTTTTGAGACCATGCTACATAAATAACAAATAAAAAAATGTGTGTGCATAAATAAAAATAATATAAATTTATTGGTTTATTCACTAACGCCAGAGTTAGGAATAAAAATTTACCGGTTTAAATTTATTATTTTTGTTCATTGTATTTTATTTTATTTAGCTAGAAAAAATAAAAAAATATGTACATGCGTAAAAATAAATTTATTTTTATTTATTTATTCACTAGCACTAGAATAGGGAATAAAAATATTGATCTAATTTTTTTCGTAGCTACGAATTTTTACCAATACCAGAGTTGGAATTATTCACTAGCACTAGAATAGGGAATAAAACATGAAGATACAATTTTTTTTTTTATATGAAAATACATGTGAAAAACTTTTTAAGATTTGGTCGTACGTAAAACAAAACATTTTTTTAAGTGAAATTTTATTTTTTTGAATTTTCATTTTTTTTTATTTTTTTTTAATCTTTTTAAGATTTCAGAGAAAACTGGCTATTTTGATCAAGCTTAATTTAGTTCTTTGCTTTTTTATTTCTCTCAATTACACCCTTGATTGATTTCAAACTTAATGTTTTACCAATTAAGTCCTTAATAAAATTAATTTGACTTATTTAAAGTATAATTAAGTCCTTGCACCTAATTAAATCCATTAATTGGACCCAAACTAATTCTTAAATATAATGAAATTTTAATTTGGCCCATGATTAAATCAAATTGGCCTAATAAAAATCTAATTATGTGTTTAGACTTGATTTTTAAGTAGATTCGTCCAATAACCATTTAATTTGTTCTTTAATCTGCATTATTTCTTTAGTTTTCGGTGTAATGGGATACATTTAGGCTCCTAATCCCATCCAAAGTTGTAACTTGATTTGAAATCCTCCGAGCTTGCTTTTGCCAAAATATCAGTCCTTATTTTATTTATTATATTTTTTTATTTTGAAAAGAAAAGAGATGAATTTGAAGAATAACCCAGAAATAAGTTATGACAATGAGAACTCTACATTCTGTGATTTTATTTTTGAAGATATTCTTATACATTTATAATTATAAGAAACTTTAAAAGGTGTGGGTAAAATATTATTCTCATCACACCACTGTTCACTCAGCGTTGTGGACCAAAGTGAAAGACAAAAGCATAAAAAAGGGTGGTAGTTTTAAGATTGAAGCCAAAAGTTCACTTTGATCCTCCTACTTTTAACTAATGACTTTTTGGTCCTTTAAGTTTTCCCACATTTTATTTTTGGTCAACTTCTTTTCTCGATTTTTTTCACTCCTTGGTTTGAGAGAGGAGACAAAAAGTCATTGGATTATAATGTTAGAAAGAGTCTCGATTGACAATGATTTTCACAATAAAAACGGTCGATTTTGGTCTTAATAGGTTCCATTTGATGAAGAGAGTTCTATTGAGGTGTTTTTTGCTCTTGAAATTTCCAAAACTTTTATGATTTTTTAGGCTAATTTATTGGTTTATTTACATCATAAGGACCTTTTTAGATGTTTTGGTGTGAACTTTGTTTAAATTTGCATTTTTAGGCCAAAAAACACCCTACATGATTTTCTAGCTGCCCCTCTAATAGTCGAGAACTTGAAAGTGTAATTAGATGACATGTTGTTTCCCTTTATCTTTTTTCAAAAACATTTGGGGCATTTTCAAATAAAAAAAATAAAGTTCACGTAAGCTAGTCCTTTTTAAAATGGGCTTGATGTGCAGGCTTGACTTGATAGAACTAAAAACGCCTAACCTATTTCTTTATTTTTTCTAATTGGTATTTTTATATGTACTTTTTAATTTATATTTGAATTAATTCTTTTTCTTTCTAAATTTTTAGATAGTTTATTTAGTCTTTTTTAAATAGTTGTTATCTTTTACTTATCTTTTATGTGTTTAATATCTTGAAGAAATTATTCCAATTCATCTATAATATTTTTTATGTTTTATATAAATAAACTTTATTTTTGTGATGTGTTTATAAAAATAAGAATTATTTGTTCTTGGTGAGAAAATATGATCTATAAGATTAAAAGAAGAAGAAGAAGGAAGGTGTGTATTAAGGGAAAAGTTGAGGTTAAATATTATATTTATCTACCTTTTTCTTTTATGAAAATGATTATCATTTTATTTTATAATTTGATTGGCATTAACAACTCTTTATTATTTTATTAGTTCATATTTTTTAAGATTTATTTTGTTTCACGTTTCTCAATTAAGAGAATCATGATACAATGAAATGCATTTGAAACACTATCCCATTTTTCATATTTTTTCTCTTGATATCAAAAAATACATTAACAACACTTATACATCCATTCTTTTGTATTGGAAAATATTATCTAACCCATAGCGAAGCAAGTTAAATAAACACGTCAATACCTTTTTTCTGTATTTATGATTAGGGGTTTTTTTTTGTTAAAAATACATTTGAAAAGCATTCATATTTATTTATTTTGCTAAAAAACATTTCTGATCCATAGTAAAGCGTGAGTCAAATAACTACTAATATGGCTATAATGAGTGTCTTTTTAGTATATGTGGATGTAAAAAGCAATGTGTTATATTATTAGTTAGATATAACTTATCTATTCATTATTAAAAAAAACATAAAATAAATAAATATATTAATAGAAACCTAAAAGAGATCGACTGAAACAATATAGTAGAGAAAATATTGTGAATTCACACAATGTTTACTTTCTATTTTTTTGACTTTTTTTATTCAGTGATCTTTGATGATGAATTGATTAAGATTTGAGATGGTTAATGTATTTTTATTTGTCTTTTTTATGCTTACTCTCAATAAAACATCTTGATATTAGAACGATGCTCAATTTCACAAAAAAAAAAAAAAATTTGTTGTTTGTAAGAAATTGAAAATGAGAAGATCAAAATTAAAACAAATAAAAAACCAATTTTTTTTTTTTTGTGTTTTTTGCTTTTGATCACTTACTTTTTTGAAAGAAAAAAAATTGATCTTTCAATGCTATGCTAATTGGAATTTGAAGTTGGTAATTTTAAATGAACATCTAGAACTAATTAAAAAGCCGCAACATTGGTTTGGTGCTCGACTTTACTAAAAAGAAATCAATTATATTGTTTGAGAAGAAATAAAAATAAAAAGACCAAAATTGAAACATGAAAAATAATAAAAATAGAAGGCCTTAAAAAAACAAATTGTGTCATCGTCTCCATGCCTTGTAATTTTGATAAATTTTCTTTTTGGCCCTGTTAGTTTAGAAATAATGCATTATGCATTAGAAACAGAACATCAAACAAAGAGTTCAGCATCAAGGAGAAGCATGAAAGTCCACACATTAAACCAAAAGAAACACAAATGGGAAAGCAGACATACGCCCTTACTTCTGGATGCTTGTACAATAACGGGCTAGCAACATTGTTTTTTTGAGGTTCGCACAGTGCTGTCAACAATTCTTCTAACTTCTCCAGCAATGTGAAGCCAATTTGATGTTCCATCAATGGAACAGTTGGAATTATTTGAAAAATGAATGCCCAAATATATTCACATGCTCATACAATAACATTTTTAATAATGCATTATGCATTAGAAACAGAACATCAAACTAACAGAGAAAACATGCTGATGCAGAAAATACTCAAGTCGTAGAAAGGAGAATGCATGAAAGTTCACGCATTAAACATTATGCCTTTCTTTTGAAGGTTCCCACACTTGAAAACAAACACAATGGGCAAGCAAACATACGCCCTTACTTCTGGAGGCTTGTACGATAATGGGCAAGCAACATATTTTTTTTTGAGGTTTGCACAATAATGACTAAACACGCAACATTACATTGTGAAGCCAATTTGTATCCCATTGCCAATGAAACAGTTGGAATTACTTCCCACCAATCTAAAACATATTCGCAGCACCAACCTTGAAATCTTGTAACAGCTTACTTCTGGAGGCAATGAACATTGTTTTTTTGAGGTTCGCACAGTAATGACCACACACAACATTACATTACATTACCAACATTGTTTTTTTGAGGTTCGCGTAGTAAACAAACACAGATACCCTTATTTCACAGCACCAACCTTGAAATCATGTAACATCTAACCAACCTTGCCTGATGCAAACATGAAGAATAAAGACAATCCATGATTTAATTCAACCATTAAAATTTGAGGGTAAAGGAGAGGATAAATAATTGCAGCTATATCACCTGGTTTAGGCGAGAATGAATTATTAGACAGCAATCATCATCATCACCATCTCCCAACATCATCATCTTCTTCTTCTTCCTCCTCCTCCTCCTCTTCTGACCCAACATCATCATCATCTTCTTCTTCCTCCTCCTCTTCTGACCCAACATCATCATCATCTTCTTCTTCTTCCTCCTCCTCCTCCTCTTCTGACCCAACATCATCATCATCATCATCTTCTTCTTCTTCCCACTCATTATCTCGGGTCCACTCTCTATTAATGCTTGAATCTTCAGCTACTTCAGATACCTGTAAACCAATTCAAGCATGGCATGCTCATTTTAACTTGTAAATCATATTATTGAGCGAAACAAGAGACAAACACACTAAAAGAGAGGCTAGAAATCAAGTCAAATCAGCAGCACCTCTGATTGAGCACTCATTGAACCATCACGTGTAATAGCAAATTTTGTGGTCAGCTTTGGACATTGATGGACCTTCAACTTTTCCAAACGAGGGAATAAGAAATAATCACACCATCCGAAACTAAAACAGACAATACTTGATAATTGTTCTAGCCACAACACCTTTAGATTAGGAAGCACTATCTCCTTCCCAACATTGATAGGTGAAGCTTGATCATCCTGCCCAGGAGACTCTGGAATTATTTCCCTTTCACCATCCTCTTCTTTGATAACATGCTTCAATTGACCGCATTTACTTATGTAAAGTCTTTCTAGCTTTGGCAGACTTCGAGCGAGGGACGGTGTGAAGATAAATGTCAGTTTGTTGAGAGAACTCAAATTCAGAAGATAAAGACTTTGGAGGCTGACATGTCTGGTGGGCCCCTTCCATATGCATTTGAGCTCAGGTAAATGATACAGCCGTAACTCTGTTAAAGATGACAGCTGCTCCTTCTCCTCACTGGGTCCTTCATCAGGCAGCTCGCCTAAATCAAATACCTCTTCCAATGATTTACAGCTGTCAATAGTCACCCACTTTAGATTTTCCAGAGCTCGAAGCAATTTTGCTGGAAACAGAGTGCAAACACCCCCACAAACGTCCACTCGTACAATTTCTAATCTTTGTAAGAAGCCGTTTTGCTGTCCATGGACGGCCATCTTATCAGAGGACAATTTTATATTTTTTCACTCATAAAAAAAAATTATATGATGTATAAATAGGAGAAAAAAATTATAAAAAACAGGATTAAATACTTCTTAGAGATTACATATTATTGTTTCAGTTTTTCTCTTAATTAGAATAATAATTAGATTTTTGCGAAAAAAAGGTTAACACAACTCCTAATAATTAGTTTCTTGTAAAAAATAAAAATAAAAATAGTAACTAATAATTTTATTTTAGTTATAAAGTTAATGAATTTTTAAAGATATTTTAATTGAATTAATTATTTGAACACAAAATAAGCTAATATGATTTCTATGATTAATTGTTGGTATTAAGTTTCTTATATTTATATATGTTTAGATAAAACAAAAAAATAAGCTGTGACGAAGAAAGAATAAATCTAACAGATAATATCAATTACGTAAACCATGAGGCAGTTAAATCTAACAGAAATAAAAATCATAAAAAATAAAAATAAGCATTTTTCAATTACTTTACTTTTAGAAATTGGGAGGAAGAAAGAATAAATTATCAATTACTTCAGTTTCAGAAATTTGGAGGAAGAAATCAACATTATTTGGGAGATATAAAGGACGTACTTGGAGCTGTGCAAACAAATTTCCAATTTCTTTGTGGCCATTGATTTTTAGAATTTGCAAAGAAGGCAATTGGGCAGCAAGATTCTTTGGACCAAAAAAGCTGTAATTTGATCTGGAAGAAAGATTCAATTCCCTTAGCCGAGGGAACTTGATGATGGCATCTGTGGTGAGTGCATCTCCTTCTCCACTGTAAAATATTTGCTTTAAATTGTCAGCATCAGAAATCTGCATCTCTTCTAGGTTCAGAAGGCTTGGAGACACAGATACAGGGAAGACATATTCCAGTTTACCACTCTCTTTTATGGTGATAGTTTTTAATTTTGGGAAGCGAGGAGACTCTTGAATTATTTCCCTTTCACCATCCTCTTCTCTGATAATATGCTTCAATTCACCGCATTTACTGATGTAAAGGCTTTCTAGCTTTGGCAGACTTTGAAGAGTTAGAGACACGGAGACAGGGAAGACATATTCCAGTTTACCACAGTCTTCAATGATGAAAGTTTTTAATTTTGGGAAGCGAGGAGACTCTGGAATTATTTCCCTTTCACCATCCTCTTCTCTGATAATATGCTTCAATTCACCGCAATCTCTTATCTCAAGTATTTCTAGCTTTGGCAGACTCTGAGCGAGGGACGTTGTGAAGATAAATGTCAGTTTGTCGAGAGAATACAACTCCAGATTAATAAGACTTTGGAGGCTGACATGTCTGGTGGGCCCCTTCCATATGCATTTGAGCTCAGGTAACCCTTGCAGCAGTAACTCTGTTAAAGATGACAGCAGCTCCTTCTCCTCACTGCGTCCTTCATCAGGCAGCTCATCTAATTCAAATACCTCTTCCAATGATATACAGCTGTCAACAGTCACCCCCTTTAGATTTTTCAGAGCTCGAAGCAATTTTGCTGGAAACGGAGTGCGAACATCCCCACAATCGTCCACTCGTATAATTTCTAATCTTTGTAAGAAGCCGTTTTGCTGTCCATGGACGGCCATCTTATCAGAGAACAATTTTATATTTTTTCACTCTCATAAAAAAAAATAACAGATAATATATTTCAAATGAGGCAGTTATATCTAATAGATAATATGTTCTTCCACATGATTAATTTTTAATAACGCAAACAACAATGAGGCAGTTAAGTTTCTTATATTTGTATATGTTTAGATAAAACAAAATCATAAAAAATAAAAATAAACATTTTTCAATTACTTTACTTTTAGAAATTGGGAGGAAGAGAGAACAAATTATCGCAATTCACAATTTAAATTAGTGGAGAAATATAAAGCACGTACTTGTAGCTGTGCCAACCAATTACCCACTTCTTCGTGGCCTTTAATGGTTAGTTGTTGCAAAGGCAATTGAGCATCAAAATTCCTTGGACCTAAAAAGCTGTAATTTGATTTGAGCTCAAGAGACAATTCTCTTAGTTGAGGGAACTTGATGATGCCATCTCTGGGGAGTGCATCTCCTTCTCCACCGTAAAATATTTGCTTTAAATTGTCAGCACGAGCAATCGTCATCTGTTCCGGGTTTGTAAGACTTGGAGACATGGAGACAGGGAAGACATATTCCAGTGAAAAACAGAGAGATATACGAAGAGTTTTTAATTCTGGGAAGTAAGGAGACTCTAGAATTATTTCCCTTTCACCATCCTCTTCTCTGATAATATGCTTCAATTCACCGCAATCACTTATCTCAAGTCTTTCTAGCTTTCGCAGATTTCGAGCGAGGGACGGTGTGAAGATAAATGTCAGTTTGTTGAGAAACGAAACTTCAAGATGAACAAGATTTTCGAGGCTGACATTTCTGGTGGGCCCCTTCCATATGCATTTGAGCTCACGTAACCCTAACAGCTGTAACGTTGTTAAAGATGACAGCAGCGGCATCTCCTTCTCCTCACTGCTTCCTTCATCAGCCTCACCCAATTCAAATACCTCTTCCAATGATTCACAGCTGTCAACAATCAACTCCTTTAGATTTTTCAAACCTTGCCGCAATTTTGCTGGAAACAGAGTGAAAACATCCCCACAACCCATCAGTTCTACAAATTCTAAATTATGTAAAAACAATTGCTCAAATGTTTTCGCATTGAAGGATGTACAATCAAAAATTAATCTTGTCGAGGATGGGTATCGTCCTGTATCAATCCGATTCCCAAATATTATATGATATTTGCGCAAGCTAACTGGAAAAACAAAATCTCTGGGAATGCATTCAACCTTCGATATCCTCAATGATAATACGACTAACTGAGACAACGAATTTAGTTCTGTTAGGCTTGCATTCATTCCTCCTGTGCTGTCCCATCCATCAAAGCTGTAACCCCCGATCAACAGCTCTTCTAACTTCTTCAAACTTCCAATCAAATTCACAGGGATCCTTAGATGACAACCTGTCACATCCAACAACCTTAACTCCTTGAGCTCTCCTATTTCATCAGGTAATTCTTCAATGACGCACCACATAAGACCAAGAATCTTAAGTCTCCGTAGATTTCTCAACCAAATGAGGTCCTTGCAACGACACGAGATCAACACCAACGATTGAAGTTTCGTTGAGAGTACAAGTGATTGCAACGACAAACTCCCTCCCTTCAGAGACAAAACTTCAATTTCTTTCATCCCTTCAAAGAACCTCTGAGGAACATTCAAACCATAAGCCACTTCTAATAATAGAACTTTGAGCCGTGGACATACCAATCCTTCAGGAAGTTCAGCTAGTTCATTGCCCATTAACGAAATTGTTGTACACCCTTCAAAGCTTTTACCCGTCCATTGCCACTTCTCTAACCCTAAGCCAGCCTTTACCATGAATCTATATTCTTCTGATGATGCTATCTGAATAGCAAAGTCACGAACAAGGTCATGCATTCTCACATGTTCTTCAGTTTCAGAGCCCAACAGCATGCAACAATCTTTGAGGTTTTCGATTGCCAAAGAAACTCGTTTCCTTGCCTCTTCAATGGGCTGCGCATCTTGAAAGAATTGTAACCCATAGCCAACTGCATATCTCGTCAAGTCCTCGATTGGAATGTCATAGTCTTCTGGAAATAAACAGCATAGCACGAAACATGACTTGGTTTCCTCGAGCTTCAAATAATCATAGCTCAACTTAAGACATGTATAAGCATTATTTTTTTCGTCAATTTGTTCCATGCGCGCAAATTGAGATTCTTTGAGCTGTCTAGACGCTGATTCCCACTGAAGTGCAGATGCATCTCTTAGAGCCCTTCCCACTGTCACAAGTGCTATAGGCAAGCCTTGGCATTCTCCCGCAACCTCCCTTGCCACTGTGCTATCAGGTAAACCTGCATTGATTCTGAATAAATCCCATGCTTCTTTTTCAGGTAAGGGACTTAACAACACTTTGGGCTCGCACCCCATAGAAGAACATATGCCTTTAAGACGTGTTGTTATAAGAATTTTACAATCCCCGTGATCATCACCAAATGGGATCCCTATCTCTTTCAAGTCAATATGTTTCCAAACATCATCCAGGATTATTAGCATCTTCTCCACTTTCTTCAGTCTCTGCCGTAATCGATCAGCTCTCCCTTCTTTACTCTTTTCTTTAAATTCCAGACCTAACTTCTCTGCCATTCGATCCTGGATGTCTATGACATTTGGATTCTGGGACACCGTAGCCATCAAAACTTTATCAAGCGGCGGCTGCAACTCTTTGGCTCTCCTGCCTACTTCCTTCACCAGGGTGGTTTTACCCACCCCTCCCATGCCGTACAGTCCGATCATATTGACGTTGTCATCTTTGAGAGCTTTCATAATCTGTTTCAAAGCTTCTTTTGAGATTCTGAGGGCGTGAATTCCTTTGATGGGAGAAATTCTATGGGCTGAGGAGGAGCTTTGTGGGCCACTTTTAAACTTTTTTTCTAAAAGTTTTCTGAAAGTCTCCGACTTCTTGGCCAGTGCCTTGCTTAACTTGAATTGTCGCATGCAGTTTGGACACCAAGTGAAGCATTTGCCATTTTTTTCTATTTCATTTTCCAAGGACTTCGCCCATTCAATTTCGTTGTTTGCATCTTTCAGCCACTTTTCGACATCTTTGTAAATTTCTTCAGCATTCCTGTCAGCAGCTTCGACATCGTCTTGCAGACGTTCTTTTTCCGAAACCAGCTTCTCCTTTCGTTCTTTGAATTCTCCAACAAAATTGTTGAAACAGAACATGTAACGGAACTGCCTTCCTACTGGTTTCACCATGAGTTCTGCTATCTTAGATATAATGGATACAACCACACTTTCGATACCCATTTTCCACCGACCTGAAAATCAGAGAAATAAGGATACACAGAACGTGAGAGTGACTCACTACAAGTAAAACAGAGAGAATGGGAATAGGAATTTCATTACCTTAATTTGGGAAAATATGTGCGGAAAGCACTGCTACTGATTGCTCAATAAAATAGCGGGGGAAAGAAAAGGAAAAGGCCTTTAGCTCTGTATGGAGGCAAGGTATAAGTACAACAATAAAATAGTTTACATGGATTCCTACTGACTCTTGTGAGTTAAGGCAGTAGTTCCCATTAAAAATGCATTTTGATGACATAATTAAAATAATATAGAGACAGTGACAAACAAATAATAATAATAAAAAAATGGGTAAAAGTACTCACCTAGCAAAGAAAGAAACGAATGAAAGGTTCGGATAATCACTTAGACGTCTCCATGGATGATACCAGCTCGCTTCCAACAACAAATATAATTAACCTAAGCTGTGATAGGTCAAAGTTTTTTTTACAAGAGAAAAAACTTGCATAAAAGTAGAATTACTGAAAAAAACTCAACAAAGAATCAAACTCAAGCAATTAAAAATAATTGTCTATGATGACCATCTCTTATCACACGGTCAGGTAATATGATTGACCTATAACAGTATTAAAAAAAAAAAAAGGCTTATAGATGGTCGCCACGTGTTCAACTTTATCTACGATTAGGGAAGGATAGAAAGTGGGAGAGAGAGAGAGGTTAGAAGGCTTTAAAAAAAAAAGAAATAGAAGGAGAGGTTGAGGGAGGCAGAAACGGAAGGAGACATTGAAAGATCGGAGGAGAGTAAAGATTAAAATATGAATATGTGATGCTCGTTTATCTAATTGATTGGGATTTTTTTGTGCCTTTGATAAAAATACTCTGTTTTTTTTTATCTCTTTGATTGGGATTTTTTTAGGTCTCTTTTATTTGGAATTTCTTTGGACACTTTAATAATATAATAACAAAAAAAATTAAAATATTGGTGAGATTATTGTTCATTCAAACACAAATTTACTTAATAGTATTTTTTCTCTAATTTTGAGTTTTAGTTTTTGATAGCCATGCTAGGTTTATATAGTTTTTTATAAATATTTTGGATAAACATTTTAAAAGGTTGTAAATTATCTCTGTTACATTTCCTCAATTTTCTAGACAAGCAAAAGAAGCTAAACTTATTCCCGACCAAAACGTCAAGAATTTCAGTAGAACAAAAGAAGAGATTATTATTTGACCAGAAACAACAGATCCAAGAATTTCCTGTATGGCTTCCAAGAAAATACAATGAAATAAGAAATACTAAGAAAAGAAAGAAAAAGAAAGGAAAGAAACAAAGATAGAAAGTCAAACTTGGCTCCTCTTCTAGTGTTAAAAAAAAAAAAACAAAGAAGTTCGAGGAAGTGGGCAGGCTTTTTTCTGCTGTTCACGCAGACTAAGAACTCCTACCATCGTAAAATCATATAATTAAAACACAACAATAAAAAAGGAAGGAGCAACTCATTATGTGCGAAAACCAGAGAAATAGGGATACAGAACGTGAGAGTGAGTCACTACAAGTAAAAGAGGCTCAGAGAGAATGGGAATAGGAATTTCATTACCTTAACTTGAGAAAATATGTGCGAAAAGCACTGGTACTGAGAGCTCAATGAACTAGCGGGAGGAAGAAGAGGAGAAGGCCTTTAGCTCTGTATGGAATCCAGCTTCAAAAGCAACAACGCAAGGTCTAAGCATTTTGATGACATAATTAAGATAATATGCATAGTATATAACAAAGAGACAGTGACAAAGAAATGAAGAAAAATAATGTGTAAAAGTACTCACCTAGCAAAGAAAAAAACGGATGAAAGGTTCAGGATAATCACTTAGACGTCTCCATGGATGATACCAGCTCGCTTCCAACAACAAATATAATTAACCTAAGCTATGATCGGTCAATGTTTTTTTTAGTTTTTTTCTTTTAAAAAAAAATTAAAAACAGATCATCAAGGAAAAGACTTGCAAAGAAGTAGAATTAATGGAACGAACACAACAAAGAATCAAACTCAAGCAATTAAAAGTAATTGTCTATGAGTACCATCTGTGTAACACACTCTAGTGAGGAGAGAAAAGAAGGAAAAAGAAAGGAAAGGGACAAGGAAGGCAGAAAGTAAGGTCACGTAGGGCTAAGTCTTGTAGAAAGTTTGAAAAGTAGCACGAAAGAAGAGGATAATAGTATAACATTTAATTTTACTATATTGAAAATATGTTGACCAATAGAATCCCCGCCTCAGCCAACCCCAAATTTGTCTATCATCGTGCAATATTGATTATTACATTATGCGGTTTCCAGCTAATGATAGGATATAAAATAACTTTTTATATTCTAAATTTTTATTTTCCAGCTAAGGATAGAAAGTGGGAGAGAGAGAGGTTTAAAAGGCTTAAAAAGAAAAGAAAAGAAAAGGAAAGACAGAAATAAAGGAAAGGACGTGGAAATAGAAGGAGAGGTTGAGGGAGGCAGAAACGGAAGGAGACATTGAAAGATCGGAGGAGAGCAAAGAAAACAACATGTTTGAATGGAATTTTTTGTGCCTTTGATAAAAATACTCTGTTTTGTTTTTTCTCTTTGATTGGGATTTTTTTGTGTCTCTTTTATTTGGAATTTCTTTGGACATTTTAATAATATAATAACAAAAAATAATTTGATTAAATTATTGGTTTAATAAGGTTTATAGAGTGTTGTATAGGTTAAAAGCAAGTTTTTAAATAAAATAAAAAAACTTTGTTTTTTATATAATTTAAATAAAATCAATTTATTTAGTTGTTCAGAATTATAACTCAAGGGGAAAAACTTACAAAAAAGTAGAATTACTGGAACAAACACAAGAAAGGATCAAACTCAAGCAATGAAAAGTAATTGTTTACGATGATCACTAAAGTAAAGAGAGAAAAGAAGGAGAAACAAAGTAATGGGACAAAGAAGGAAGAAAGTAAGGTCACGTCGGGGCAGCCTTGTAGAAAGTTTAAAAAGTAGTACGAAAAAGAGGATAATAGAGCTGTTTGCTGCCTGAAATCACGGCATCAAATAAGGAGAGAAAAGAAGGGGCTGCAATCACGGCGAGGGCAAGAAAGAAGGAAAAAGAAAGGAATGGGACAAAGAAGGAAGAAAGTAAGGTCACGTAGGGGCCAGTCTTGTAGAAAATTTGAAAAGTAGCATGATAATATTATAATATTTGATATATGAAGCTATGCTAACGGAAAAGATAGCTTGTATCACCTATAATAATAATAATAATAATAATAATAATAATAGTTACATATTAACAAGCATCATTTGATTAGTAAGTTTCCAAATTCTATCCACAAATATTATAACCTCTTAATTTATGCAAGAACTTAGCTAGATTTCATGCAAGCAATCCCTAACTCTAGTATTTTCTGTGTTAAAAATGGAGACTTCCTGGTGTTCCCCGAAACTTGGGTATACCATATTTGAACAAATAATAAGGTAAAAACATATTAAAATAATTTATTAATATAAATTAATTTTTTTATATTAATATTAAAAATAATTTTTTTATATTAATATTAAAAATAATTTTTTAAAAATAAAAAAATATTTTAAAAAACATCTACTTATTCAAACACTTAAAAATAAAAATCTTAAAATCACAGCATGATAAAAGAACAAAGAAAGGAATGGGACAAGGAAATAGAAAGGAGAGGTTGATGGAGGCAGAAACGGAAGGAGACATAGATCGGAGAAGAGTGAAGAAAACATGTTTGAGTGGGATTTTTTTGTGCCTTTGATAAAAATACTCTGTTTTTTTTTTTTTTTATCTCTTTGATTGGGATTTTTTTGTGTCTCTTTTATTTGGAATTTCTTTGGAGACTTTAATAATATAATAACAAAAAAAATTTAAAATATTGATGAAATTATTATTCATTCAAACACAGATTTACTTGGGACCATGATAGTATTTGTCTCTATATTTTGAGTTTTAGTTTTTAATAGCCATGCTCTTGCAAATAAGACAGGAAAGCAGGACCTGAAATCACCACAATGAATAAGGAGAGAAATAGCGTGTTTGTTTGTTTATTTTTTTTTAAGTATTTTTTTTAAATAATTTCACAATTGATTTTTTTTAATTAAAATTAGAGTCCAATTATATATATTTTTTAAAATAAGAGTTCAATTAAAAGACAGAAACTAAAGTAGAAAACTCAGTTAAAATAGATGTGATTTTGCAATTTATTTGCAAAGTTCATTTTAGTTCCTTATCTTTTTAAGCTATTAAATAATAAGTTCCTATAATTTTCCAACATTGTATTTTGAATTTTTTTAATTATTATTAATACTTTTTTATATATATTTTTGAAATAATTTTAAAAATGATGTTTTCATTAATACCCATTTTCTATTTTTTTTGCCTTATTTAGTCTTTCTTCAATTATTTTTAGTTTTGTTGGTTGTATTTAATTTTTTAAGAGGTTAGTATGATTCATCTATAAATATTTTATATATATATTTCAGATAGATTAAGTATTTATTTTTTATAATATTTTCAATATGTGTAGCCATGTATAGTTTTTTTTTCCCTTTTATGATATTAAAAAAAAATTATGTGTGTGTTGATTTTTATTATAGATTGATTTGAGTAAATAAATTCATTAAATATAACCAGGTAAATGACGCATGTTGTAATATTAAATACTTGATTTATATTTGTTTCTCAATTTTTCCACTTGCATTTTTAATTATCGGTAATGATTTCATTTTTTCTTTTATTTACACAATTGTTTGTGATTTATTTAATTCGATGTGTGTATGAGTTTTTTGATTTATATTTAGGATTTTTTTAATGTAAAAAAACACAAGGAAAAATTCTTATTCTTATGATTTCAGTTTAATCCTTATTCTTATGATTTCTTTTTTTTTTTCCTAACCCTTTAATAAAACAAAATTTTATTTATAATTTCATCCTTCAATTCAACATGATGATGTTTTTTTTTTTTGTTATATATATATATATATATATATATATTCTAGTTTGTTGTTTTTCTTTATATAATTTATATAAAACCAGCTTATTTAATGGATCACATTTAATTGATCAGGACTAAATAAATAAATAAAAGATATACTCTCTCTTCCCATTTCCTCTCCCAGCTGAATTTTGGCGACCACCACCCACACAACGATAGCCTACAGAACCACCAGCCATACCACTTTTCAAGACCCCTTCTCCATTTCCCCTCAATTTTCTAGACAAGCAAAAGGAGATAAACTTATTCCCGACCAAAACGTCAAGAATTTCAGTACAACAAAAAAAGAGATTATTAGAAACCGAGTGAATGATGGAAAAAGACTAATAGCTAGAAAACAATCAACATAACTAAGAACTGTCTGTATGGTTTCCAAGAAAATGAAAAGAATCAAGGAGCACAACCCTCTTTCTCCTCCAAGAAAAGAAAGGAAAAGAAAAAGAAAGGAAAGAAACAAAGATAGAAAGTCAAACTTGGCTCCTCTTTCAGTGTAAAAAAAAACACAAAGAACTTCATTGAAAATATGTTGATCAATAGAATCCCCGCCTTCAGAGAACCCCAAATTTGTCTATCTTCGTATAATATTGATCATTACATTATGCGATTTCCAGCTAATGATAGGATTTCAAGGACAAGTTACCACAACATTAGTAAATTCACATCCTACCGACCATTATGGCTGTCATAGAATCAAGGTTGTTAATTTCATTCTATTTCATCTGGAATGGTCAAAACATGAATATAAACAATATATATTAGTAATAAATCTAATTTAAAAAATTAATATTATTGTTAATTAGTGATATATATTAGTGATAAATCAGGTTCAATTTGATTCAATGACTTTTTAAGACCGGAACGAAACAAATAGAATGAAACTGAAACATTCCGAACGGAATCATAGTGGGTTTTATAATTATATTTAATTTATAGAAATATTAAATTAATATATTCTCAGTATTTTATATGATTTAAAAAATGTTTTTTTGATGATTTAAAAAATATATGTGTATAAAAAATTATTTTCATATATTTTTAATAGTATATATCACAGTATCAAATTATAATATAAATTAAAAGAAAATGGAGTTTTATGTTCATTACCACTCACTTAGACTCATTTAATTGTGGAAAACTATAGTGTATTTTTTGAAAATTTTCTATTTTATACTTGAATTTTTTTTCACAATAGATCCTTTTTAATTAAAATTAGAGTCTAATTGCATATTGTTTTTAAGGATGAGAGTTGAATTAAAAGACAAAAAACCAAAAGTTAAAAACTCAACTAAAATAGGTGGCAGCTCTATAACTTGTTTGCAAAGTTTATTTTAGTTCCTTGTTTTTTCAAGCTATTAAATAATAAGTCCCTATAATTTTCCAGCATTGCATTATAATTTTTTTTATTAATAATACTTTTTTATATATTTTTTTGAAAATAATTTAAAAAATGATGTTTTGATTAATACCCCTTTCCTATTATTTGTTTTTTGGCCTTATGTAGTCTTTCTTCAATTATTTTTAATTTTGTTGCTTTTGTTTAATTTTTTAAGAGGTTAGTAATATTTATTTATAAATATTTTTTATATATTTCAGATAGATTAAGTATTTAATTTTTATAATAATTTGAATATGTGTAGCCTTGCATAGTTTTTTTTCCTTTTATGATATTAAAAAAAACTTATTAAATATTTTATAAATTGATTTCTATTATAAATTGATTTTAATAAACAAATTCATTAAATATAACAAGATAAATGACCCATGTTGCAATATTAAATACTTTATCTATATTTGTTTCTTAATTTTTCCACTTGTATTTTTAATTGTCGGTAATGACTTCCTTTTTTTCATTTATTTACACAATTGTTTGTGATTTATTTAATTTGATGTGCGTATAAGTTTTTCGATTTACATTTAGAATTTTTTTAATGTAAAAAAACACGTTGAGAAATTCTTATTCTTATGATTTTTTATTTTCTTTCTAACCCTTTTATAAAACAAAAAATTATTTATAATTTCATCCTTCATTTCAACATAATGGTGTATTTTTTTCATTATATATATTCTTGTTTGTTATTATTGCTTTTTTTTCTTATATATAATTCATATAAAACCAGCTTATTTAATCGGTCAAGACTAAATAAAAAAAAAAAAGATATACTCTGTCTTCCCATTTCCTCTCCCTGGTGAATTTTGGCGACTACCCACACAATGATAGCTTAATTTTACTTCATTGAAAATATGTTGATCAATAGAATCCCCGCCTTCAGAGAACCCCAAATTTGTCTATCTTCGTATAATATTGATCATTACATTATGCGATTTCCAGCTAATGATAGGATTTTAAGGACAAGTTACCACAACATTAGTAAATTCACATCCTACCGACCATTATGGCTGTCATAGAATCAAGGTTGTTAATTTCATTCTATTTCATCTGTAATGGCCAAAACATTTCATATTAATTCAAAAATTAAAACAAAACAAAACAATTTTCATCTCATTTCAAATCTTAGTTCGTTTCAAATTTTTCAGTTAAATTCCGTTCGGAATGTTTCAGTTTTATTCTATTTGTTTCGTTCCGGTCTTAAAAAGTCATTGAATCAAATTGAACCTGATTTATCACTAATATATATCACTAATTAACAATGATATTAATTTTTTAAATTAGATTTATCACTAATATATATTGTTTATATTCATGTTGTTTTTTTCAAGATTATACTTTGTAAGAATTTGAGCAAAATAATGAATGTTTTATATCTCATTAGCTTTGTTAATATTGACCTGACTTTATATTTAAAATATTTGTGTCAAAACATTTTAATTTCATAATATTTTGATATTTTGTTTAAGTCGAATTATTTTAAATTAAAAATCTATTTAATCTAATTTAAAAAGACTTAGAAGGATTGAAATAAAATAAAACAAAAAAAGAGGGATGAAAAAAGTAACCGCACTCTGGTTGCCATCAAAAACATAGTTTTTTTAGTTTTTTTTTTTTAAATATTGTAATAGGTCAAACATATTACCCGAGTGTATGACACAGAGATGATCATCATAGAAAATTACTTTTAATTGCTTGAGTTTTATCCTTTGATCACAGACTTACCTTGTCCTACTAATGCTTTTGTTTTCATTGTTTCGAAAGTAAAAGAGACATAAACACAATCATTCCTTCCTTTTACTTTCCACTTCTTAGGGGGGCCAGTTTTTCTTTTCCTTTCTTTTTAAAATCTTATGCCTTGGGTGAGGAAATTAGTGGAGCATTAGACTTTTTAAAAGACAACAAAAAGAAGCAATGTCTGATCATCTTTTGATATGGTGGTCTTCCATGATCAGTTTGTTGATGAAGATATCGAAAGATTCGAGTCTCCGTTCTAGCTAATGTTGGATGCAAGGCTGAAAGTTGAGATTAATTAATTATTTTTATCAAATTATAGAGACTAAATTATAATTGAATAAGTGTTTGTGTGGAAACTAAAAGATTTAACAGTTTTACCGACAGAAATATTATGTAGGTGTGTGATTAGGAGTTTGTCGGTAAATAAATTTACCGACTATATTACCGACAGAATGCTTCCATCAGCTTTACTTTCATCGATGATTCCACATTCCATCGCTATATTGGTCAGAAAAACATAAAAAATTAAAAACCATTTGCCGACGGTTTTTCAAATGGAATTTGCGCGCCAAAAAAAAAGTTTCTTGCTTGAAATATACCGACGGAATAAAATCCGTCGGTGATATCGTGTATTACCGACGGCCATTACCCATAGGTAAATTTGTCGGTGAGTGTTTAAAATACCAACCGAATATATCCGTCTGTAAATTCATCGGTAATTTTGGCAGCTACTGTCAAATGCCGATGGATGAATTCCATCAGTAAAGCTGTCGGTGAGTGTATGAAAATACCAATCGAATGTATCCGTCTAGAAATTCATCGGTGATGGTGGCAGCTACTATCAAATGCCGATGGATTAATTATGTCGGTAAAACCCTTTGTAATTGTTTTTTTTTTAATTTGTTTTTTAAAAAATTATTTAGAATACATAATATAAAATGATATAAATTAATGGTAATAAAAACCAATTATGCAAATAAAATTTATATTAAACATCAAAAACAAAAAATCAAAGTTAAATAATATTCATTACAAAATGAATGTGTTTCAAAAAAATATTAAATGAAATTTTAAAGGTAAATAATGTTTATTACAAATTAATATAAAGGTGGAGCTGGAGGAGGAGGAGTAGGAAGAGGCTGGTTATCATACGGCCAAAAAGGATTTGGCGCACATGCTCCACCCTGTGCCATGTTCATGACCATTTCGCCAAGCTGTTTATAAGCCACTCTTTGTTGTTTAGACTCCGCTCTTTGTTGTACTTGAGATGCTTTGAGTTGTGTGTACACCTCTGATAGGTGGTCGTACTTTTCAGTGAGTTGAGTCGTGTGTTGCTGCAAGGCCACGAACTCCTTGGAGATCCCGCAAGTTGTCGATCGGCCGTAGTGTTGGAGATCCCGTAAACATGATTTTTATCGGGTCCACCTGACGATCCAAACTCCATCCACAAATCCGGATCAAATTCCGGACGGGTCAAAGGATCGTCCCCATATCTCTCCCTCAACCGATTATTATAGGTCTCCTGAAAATAAAATAAAAAGTAATCATCATATTCAATTCAATAAACATAATAATACCTTAAAAAATAAAATGGTTGAACAAACATACCACGAAATGTTGAGCACGGCTGTCAACGAACTGTTGCGCCCCCTTTTGGGTCTTGACTCCGCACGTGCGTCTCCACAAACAGCTCCATCGGGCTCAGCTCACGTCCAAGAGACGTAGCCTATAATGAAAAACAAATTATTAACAACAAATTAATTTAACAATATATTTTATTTAAATTAATCTTACCATATGTTTCGCATGTGCAGCAAACAGAACGGAGTTGCTGGTGTGCTGTCACCGAGCCATGAATTGACCAATTTTGGTTGCCAGCACCGGAATGTGAGCGTCGTGTGAATCGCTCAGACGTCATGTGCTCAAGATAGAGCGGCCATATATCCGGATGTATATCGGTTTGAAATCCCTCCAAACCGCAACATCGTTCCAGCCTTGGAACCCCTATCCCTCGTTGTTTTTTGCCTTTTTTGGGCTTCGTACCAAAAATCACGCAACCTACTTCACACAAAAAATTACATTTCGAAACATAAATTTTTATCTAAAAAAAAGTTGTATTGTTTTCGATGTTACCTAGTTGCCGCTGATTTTCCCACACCCTCCTCACAACAGTGTTATGTTCACTTCCAGCAAATCGATCTGTGTATAAAAAATAATTTTTTAAAATAATAATTTATTTACAATTATATTAATAATTTATTAGAAATAAGCTGAAAATTATATATTAACACGAACCTCAAATCTGAAAACCATGCATTGATTTGAGGCATCCATTCAGGATGCCTGGATATCTGACTCCATTGAAACAATGGAATCTCCATCGACGATTTAAACGCCGATGATATTACTCGGGCGCCTCAATGTTTGTGAACCTGAAAAAAATGAAATTAATGAAATAGTGATTACTTCATAAATTATGTTTTTTTTTAAAAAAAAACTAAAACCTTAACAAACTTACATTGAAAGACGTCCTTCCATGTGCCTCGTACTTGCGGGTAAATTGATTCCGCTGCGAAGGCACGCCGCTCTGCGCTGTGAACAGCGCTGGAAGAGGCAGCATCGGTTGACGGCGCAGTGGTGTAGGTGCCTCTTCTTGAGAGGCACCTAAGGAAATATCATCATCGCTGCTAAGAACTTGATGCGACCGTACGTGAACGACCAGCTCTGGTTTTCATTCTGCGCATCTACCAATTTTATAAAAATATTATATAATTAAATTCAAATGTTAAAAAAAATCGACAGCACCTCCCTATACTGGATACTACCCAAATCCACAAACCTGCAAATATTAACAATAGCCACAACCAATTGACCCAATCTATACTAATTATTCCAACATATTCAATTATAATCCTAAGGTAAATTCAACATTAACAATTACAATTCAAAAATTATTCAATAATTATGCCAATACAACAAAACAATAAATTCAAAAAAAAAAACTCTAGACTAACAATCAAAATAAATGGAAACAATTAAACACAAATCATGCAATAATAGAGTAAAATTAATAATTCTTCCAACATATTCAATTACTAATTCTAAGGTAAAATCAACATTAACAATTATAATTCAAAAAATTATTCAATAATTATGTCAATACAACAATAAAATATATTCAATAAATTAAAAAAAATATATAGACTAACAGTTAAAATCAATGGAAATAATTAAACACAAATCATGAAATAATAGAGTAAAATTACTAATTATTCAACAAATTAACTAATAACAATTATGCCAATACAACAATTAAAAATATTCAATAAATTAAAAAAAAAACTATAGACTTTAGGAAAGAAATATGCATACCTTAATAATATGTTGAATTCAAAACTTTATCTACATTACAAAAAATTACACCAAAACAAAAACATAACAAGAATAAAAATAACTAAAAATAAAAATAAATAAAATAGAAAAAAAACACATACCTTTTAATGTGTTGAAGATTCACAACAAATCTTGTTAGAGATTCTAGGTGAAAGCTTTGAAGAATTGAGAGGAAACAAATCGAAATTTTAAGGTGAAAAACGGAGGAGGAGAAAAAATAAACTGAAGGGGCGGCTAGTGGAACTTATATGGCAGTTTTACCGATGGACTCACCGACGAAAATAAAAATTATTATTATTTTAATTAAAGCAGTCGATAAAGTGTCAAAAATCCGTCGGTAATTTTTGAATTTTGCACCGAAAATTTAAATTAACCTCCATATTTTTCGCGGCCTGTCTGTAATCTGACACGATCAGAGGTGCATTCAATGCACACCCTTTGGAATTCGCACATTCCATCGGTATGTTTGTCGGTAACATTTGTCCACCGATAAATTACCGACGGAAATAATTACATTGGTATAGCCGTCGATGATTGTGGCATTTCGAGTAATTATTTTCGAACTCTCTATGAGATGCCGATAAACGTTAGTCCGTCGGTATCGTCGTCGATGATTGTGGCATTTCGAGTAATTATTTTCGAACTCTCTATGAGATGCTGACGGACGTGAGTCCATCGTATGGACGTCGGTGATTGTGGCATTTCGAGTAATTATTTTTGAACTCTCTGTTAGATGCTGATGGACGTGAATTCATCGGTATGGACGTCGGTAATTGTTGAACTATACAAGAAATGTTGTATTTGTATTGCCTATTTACCTTCCTGCAAAAACTTAAATGATAAACTGTCCATCGCACAAAACAATAACAACAGTGCTTAAGCAATAAATATTTCGTGTTAGAAAATATATCATCCATAATCTAAATTACATGAAAAAAGGGTTTTACACAAGGCTTTATTTTGATAGTTAGTCAGAATTTTCTTCTTCTTCGTCATTAATTGAATAGTCATCACCTTTATTGCAATCTTCAATATGAATATCATCTTCTTCATCGACATTTTCTTGTCTGCTAGAGCTCAAAACAACATTCAACTCCTCTAACATCAACAAGACTATCATCGAAAACACAAAAATTTGAATTTTCTTCTAATTCAATTGAGGGAGCAACTCAATATGATTCAACCAACGCACTAACTTGAAAGACTTCATCTCGCACACTTGTGTCTTCGTTCTCATCCTGAACAACCTCGACACGACCCAAGGGTTTCATTTTTAAAATGGAAAACCAATCAACTCTTGATCGATCCTTTCTAAATGAAGGGGTGTATGTGTAATAAACTTGTTGACATTGCTTTGCGAAAACAAAGATATAATTTATGTTGGAGAGTCTAGCTTTTGAGTTGATTTCGACCAGACCATAGTGCGGATCAACGCTGATTCCTTTGTCAGTCGTGTCATACCAATAGCATTTGAATAAAAACACTTTATTCTGCTCGCTATGATATTGCAGTTCGATGACCTCTTCTAATCTACCATAGTAGTCAACTTCTAACTCACTACTAGTGGATCCTTTAACACAAACACCGCAGTTGTATATCTTTCTTTCTTGCCTATATTCTTCAGTATGGAAAACATATCCATTGACAAAATACCCATTGTAGCACTTAACTTTTCTTTCAGGCCGAGGCTTAGTGAAGACAATGACTTGGCGCACTCCTTCCCATTTGATAAACCTTGTATGTAATGTACATCAATAAACAGTAAATGAACGAGAATCTTGTAATGACATGCATACGTATAGTAATTTTGCAAGTTAGAATGAGTTTGTGATAGTGCTTACATGTGTTCTGAACCATGTGGCAAATTGTTCATCTTGTAATTGAAAGATCTGGGATTCGGTCAGCTGCGAGTTATTGGAGAGCAAATATTGTCGATGTTGCCTGCAAGTGATAATGAGTGTATGATATTACAATATATAATTAACAGTATATTACTGACAAAGTTTAATTAGTATTACACATATATAACTTACTGAATAAATGGTCTCAGCTCATCACAGTTAAATAGAACATAGTTGTGTGCTTGTTTGAATTCTATTTCCGACAAATATCTTCCTCTTACGGCATTTTTAGGTGTGGGTCGTCCAGTATTGGAGAATATTGACAAGTTCCCACTGGAAGGCACTTCACCGCCATCGTCATGCCGTGGAACGCGATTGATTCTTGTTCTCAGATGAGGTTCGAAATAGTACGAGATAAATGTTGATATCTCTTCAACAATATAGGCCTCAGATATCGAAGCCTCAACATGCGCCTTGTTCTTAACCTTTTTTTGAGATTAAACAAGTACCTGCATTGAATTACAATTCAAGTATTTTCAATTAAGAAAAACATAGAAAATACTTTAAGATATGAATTCCATTGCAACTGTAATATCTCACCGTTCGAATGGGTACATCCATCTATACTGGACCGGTCCTCCAGCTTTTGCCTCGAACGGTAGATGTATAGGGAGATGCTCCATTGAGTCAAAAAATGAAGGAGGGAATATCATCTCAAGTTTGCATAGTGTCTCGATGATATTCGTTTGAAGCCTCTCAATGTGCTCAACATTCATCTTGCTGGAGCATATATCTCTGAAGAAATGACTGATCTCCGTTAGTGCATCCCATATTCCCTTTGGCAACAAATCACGAAAAGCTAATGGGATGAGTGTTTGCATAAACACGTGGCAGTCATGACTCTTCATTCCATACAATCTGCAGTCCTCTATGTTAACAAGCCTTGATATGTTCGATGCATGTCCATCCGGAAAGCAGACTCTTAAGCCATTTGTAGACTAGCAGTTGTGCGTTTTTCTCTAACACGAAGCTTGCCCTTGGTTTTGCAACCCGTGACTCTCATAAACCAACTCCATATTTTTACGGTTACAGTATAAAGCTATATCCAATCTAGCCTTGATGTTGTCCTTTGTCTTCCCCTTCACATCCATGACGGTGTTGAAAATATTCTCAAACACGTTCTTTTCGATGTGCATGACGTCAAGGTTATGGCGGAGAAGATTGTCTTCCAATAAGGAAGCTCCCAAAAGATACTTCGCTTTACCCAATTATGGGTCAAACCAAAACCAGGAAACTTTTGCTTACCTGATTGAAGGCCAAACACAATGTCACCGTACTCTGATACAACATGATGCAATTCTTCACCAGAAAGACGCGGGGATGCAACATCTTTTTCAACTCTACCAACAAAGAAATCTTTTCTTTAACCTG
This sequence comes from Populus tremula, assembly GCA_964019445.1. Lineage (NCBI taxonomy): Eukaryota > Viridiplantae > Streptophyta > Magnoliopsida > Malpighiales > Salicaceae > Populus > Populus tremula. Next base: position 46,305,241 of record CAXHTJ010000001.1, read on the forward strand.
TGATTAAGTGGCAAGAAGCGACGGTGACAGTAAAAAAAAAGCTTTACCTCCGTTTGCTAGCGTGAATGCCTTGTTGTTTTCCATGCAGTATGGACATGCGAGTTTCCCATGCGTGCTCCAACCAGAAAGCATTCCATAAGCTGGAAAATCATGATAGTCCACATCAAAGCCGCCCTCATAAGGAAATTTTGTTTCCTCGATATATCATAAGTCAGAGATCCGGAGGACCACAACTGCGCCAGCTCATCATCAACGGTCGAAGACAAACATCTATATTCCGCCCCGGGCTGCTTGGACCGGGTATGACAGTAGATAAAACATGAACTCCGGCCTCATACACATTCCCGGTGGCAAGTTATAAACTGTGAGTATGACCGGCCAACAAGAATAGGGAGCAGCAAATGACCCAAATGGGTTGAACCCGTCTGTACACAACCCAAGACGACATTCCTTGATTCAGCTGAAAAGTCAGGATGCACACTGTTAAAGCGTTTCCACGCTTCGCCGTCAGAAGGATGCACCATCACACCATCAACGCATCATGTGTTTGGTGCCATGTCATGTGCTCAGCAGTCCTTGGTGACATAATAACCTCTGCAGTCTAGGTGTGATCGGGAAATATCTAAGTTTTTTATATGCCACTAGAGTCTTCCCCTGCCAGTTCTGGGTTTGTAACGGGAATGCCCGCATGTCATGCACTCGGTCATCAGCATTTTCAAGGTAGTATAACATGCAGAAGTTAGGGCACATGTCAATTTTCTGGTATCCTAAACCGAGGGGTTTCATCATGGACTTCACAACATAAAAATTCTCTTTCAGCCTGTTCCCTTCACGTAAAATGCTTCTCGCCCATTCAATAATTTTGTTATACCTGGCCTCACTCAACCCGTGATCTGACTTGATGGTGAACACCTGTGCCACAACCGATAATTTACTATGGTTTGTGCAGCCATCCCATAATGGTTCGTTAGAATCTTTCAACAAATCAAAAAACCTAGCTGCATCTGCATATCAACACTGATAATTCTCCATAAACCCTTTATGTAGAAGATGCATCATTACAACATCTGGATGCAGATACTTTTTATTTTGACACTTACTGCATGGACACCTAATACCGCCTCCAGTAAAATTTATGGGAATAGATGTTGTGAAATTAATAAAATCCTGAACCCCGTTACAATAATCCATCCTCTGCAATTGTTGTGGTGAATCTCGAGGCATCCATGAATGATCATCCATAACTTATATATATCGAATTTCTATAAAATTATGATGACATCATGTATTAATTAACTAAGTTAGGTAAATAGACTTGCAAAAATATTACTTTACCTCAATATTATCCAACAAACCAATCACAACTTCTCATAAATATTAAATATTCATTATGATCATTTATCAACGTCCATACGTACAAATTAATATATATAAATTTATAGAAATTACCACACCGCAATACCATTGATAAAACTTAAAACAGACCCATTAAGCAAGCTATTAATTATTTCAAAACAGCACATGTAATTCGGTAGTTCCATAAAGTTTTAACGATTTACAAACAAATACAATCTTACAAAATCTAAAACAAACCATAATAGGTATAAAATTATACATTCATATACTACAAGTTTGTTTGAGAAATAACAATAAAACATGTACATCTACTAACAAAATACTTATACTAAAAAAACAACAACAAAATTGACATTTAAATGTTAAAATTTAAAAAGATAGAATTACTTACAAAAATTGATAAAATCCGTCGGCAAATTAGAACACGGATGCTGTGACCACAAAACTTCAAGAAATATAACTTGTTGTGCTGAGATGAGGGAGATTTTTGTGTGGGTGTTGGTTGTTTGCAGATGTGGAGAGTTGGGATTAGGAAGAAGAAGGAGAAATAGGGGAGGAGAGGGTCGATAGTAGGGAATTATATTAACTTTTTCCGATGGTTTCACCGATGGATTATTCCGTCGGTGAAACCGTAGGCTATTCTATCGGAAAAATGGACACGTCACCATACAGATCCGTCATTTCAAATCCGTTGGTATTTTTCACAGTGAACCGGTCACGTTACTATACGGCCCTGTCGTTTTGAATTCGTTGGTGATTCCACCGGAAAAAACCACCCCGCCAAAATCTCCACGTCAGCAACCCGTGTTTTTTTTTTTAATTCTGAACTTTCCGTCTGTAATTTAGATGGTAATTATCGACAGATACTGTCCGTCGTTAGTTACCGATGGAAAAAGTACCGTCGGTAATGACGACCTCAATTTACCGACATAAATATTATGTCGGTAAATCCATTGCTATTAAGCGAATTTCTGGTAGTGGGAGAAGTGTTCACAAATACCATGGGAGATGCGATTTGTATTATTTTAGTTGTTGGTGTAATAGTCCAAATATTGTAACGACCATTTTATAGAAATGAGCACAATGTTTATTTCTGGAAGAATATTTATAAAAATGACATGGGCAAACAAACAGACGCCTTTATTTCTGGAAGTTCACTCATCAAACACAGATACACAAGTCAACATCTTTCTTCTGGGAGTTCTATAGCAGTTATGACTGTTACAATGTGAAGCCGAATTGAATCTCCTTGTCAATGAAACAATTGATATTACTTCCATCAATTAAAAAATATTCACAGCACCACAGCTCAAAGACATGAATCTCCATGAAATCGCCTAATGTCGATGTGATCATGTAATAGGCATGCATATCGCATATGTTGATTTAATTCAACCATTTATAGTTCAAGGAGGAGGAGAGAACATAAAAAACTACAGCCATGTTACTTTGGTTGGGAAAAAAATGAATTATTAGCATGTTTTTCAAATTCCAAACCCAAACTAATCTTCTTACCCCATCATCATCACCAATCCAGCCATCTTCCTCTTTCGTCTACACACCCACCTCGGGCTCCCATTCTCCAAGTGCTGTTTGGCAGGGAGAAACCAGTGCTTGAATCCTCCGCTACTAGAGATACCTGGAAACCAATTTGCGAGAGAAGTTGCTTTAGTGGATACATCCGGTTATAGGCCACTTGCTTTGGGTTCCATATTTGATTTAATTATGGGCCTAGCGGATAATGTTATAGTCTAAATTTACTGGACAAGCTCTTGCAGTGCGACAAAAAGATGCTTTGTCGACTTGATCTAGTTCGTTCAGGTTTACATAGCCCAAATACAAATGAAGTTTCTTTTTCATTAATGCTTTTGATTTGTTATTTTATATTCGGTATAATTCTTCATTCTATTAAAGTTTTTGATCCTTCTCATCATTGTTTTGAGAGAGTTACGTTTATAAATCTAGTTGTTGTTTATTCTCATCCGTGTTACCAAAAATAAGATATTTAATAGACTTGAGAAGAAAAAAAATTACTACAATCAACTACATGCTCTTAAAAGGCAGACACTAATTTTTTCAATGCTGGAGGATTTATCCTTCACTCATTCACATTGTAAGTTGATTTTTTTATATACCCATTCACATATATTTATATATCTATGTAGACACCAGATTATTGCACAGTACCAAGTTAACCGAGTGACTTGCTATATATAAAAATACAACCTTGAAAAGAAAATTATTTGTTATTTTTTTCTCAAAAACTTAAACTTGAGATTTAAATATACGCACACACTTGTATAAGTAGAATGGGTATTGTAAATCATCTAGTAAGTGGTCCAATGGTAAAAGCTTGAAACTAAAAGGTTTACTTTCATTGTGGTTGTTAATATGATGGCCTGTACACTCATATTAATCAAAAAAAATAATAATATTGTAAGCGTGTGTTTGTAAGAACATAATGTTGGGTATTTTCAGAACTCAAACACACACAAATTTATGTGGTTCGGCAACTTGCCTACTCCACGGAGCTACTGGTTTGTATTAATGAAGCTTACAAACAATACAAACAACAAAACAAGGAGGAGGAGAAAATCTTCTCTACTCAACTCAACTCTCCCTAGCTCTCTCTCTGTGTTTCTCTCTGTATTTCGTGTGTTACAACAAGCTCTCATTAGCATCCTCTATTTATAGCAGAGGTAGGAGACAATTCTCTCCAACTTTGGTCAAATATGGCAACCACCGTCATTGCCACCTAGCAGCCACTGCCCACCGTCCTTGCCGCCATCTTTGACGCCGCCATCAGCCATTGTTGATGCCGTCATGCAGCCAGCTTGTGTCCATACATAACAATCTCCCACTTGGACACAAATGGCTTTATATCCATCTTTTAGTCTTGGAGGCCTACTGAAGCTTTACACAGCTTCAATTTATCAAGAGTAACACCTTTGGTTAACATATCAGCTGGATTCTTGCTTCCACAGATCTTCTCTAGCATTAGTTGCTCATCGTCTAACAATTGTCGAATGAAGTGATATTTGATCTGAATATGCTTAGTCCTTGAATGAAATGCTGGATTCTTGGCAAGGAAGATGGCACTCTGACTATCGCTATACAAAGTACCTTTTCCATTCATCTTGCCCAATTCCTTCAGGAAACTCTGCAACCATACTATCTCTTTTGCAGATTCCAAGACTGCAACATATTCAGCTTCTGTTGTTGAAAGAGCGACGATCTTTTGCAAGGTAGAACTCCAGGAAACAGCAGTACCTCCTAGAGTGTATATATATCCTGTAGTGCTCTTTCTGCTATCAATATCTCCTGCTAGATCAGTTTCTGATGAACCTTTTAAGTACCTCATGATCCATTTCACCGCCTCCCAATGCTGCTTTTCAGGATTGCTCATATATCGGCTTACAACTCCCACTGCATGGGCAATGTCTGGTCTGGTACAGACCATAACATACATCAAAGAGTCGATAGCTGAGGCGTATGGAATCTTATCCATGTATCCACATTCTAGCTCAGTTTTTGGTGACTGATCTTTGCTGAGTTTGAAATGATTCCCCAGTGGTGTACTTACAGGTTTAGTATTATCCATACTAAACCTGTTGAGAACCTTCTTGACATACTCTGTTTGTGAGAGCTTTAGTATGCCTTTGTCTTTATCTCTGATGATTCTTATTCCAAGTATTTGTGTAGCAGCTCCCAGATCCTTCATTTCAAACTGTTTTGACAACTGCTGTTTCAGCTTATCAATCTCCTCAATGCTGGATCCTGCAATCAACATATCATCTACATATAATAGTAGAATGATGTAGGAGTTGTCAAAATGTTTGACATAGCAACAATGATCAGCTTTGCATCTTGTATACCCGGAACTGCACATGAAGTTGTCAAACTTCTTGTACCACTGTCTTGGAGCTTGCTTCAAACCGTATAGGCTTTTCTGTAGCTTGCAGACTTGATTCTCCTTTCCTTGCATTTCAAACCCCTCTGGTTGTTGCATGTAAATGTCTTCCTCCAATTCACCATGAAGGAATGTTGTTTTTACATCTAATTGTTCAAGATATAAATTTTCTGCAGCTACTATTCCCAGAACAACTCTGATTGTTGTGAGCTTCATAACTGGAGAAAATATCTCAGAGTAGTCAATTCCTTTCTTTTGTTGAAACCCTTTTACAACAAGTCTTGCCTTGAACCGTTTGCTTCCGTCATGCTCAGTGTTCACTCTATAAACCCACTTAATTTGCAAGGCCTTCTTTCCTTCAGGTAATGTTGTTAGCTCCCAAGTCTTGTTCTTCAGCAACAAACTCATCTCATCCTTCATGGCTAACTCCCACTTGCTTGAGTTTCCATCTTGTAAGGATTCTTCATAAGTTAGCGGTTCACCACCATCTGTCAGCAAAATATAATTCAGTAAAAGTGTGAACCGTTGTGGGGGCTTTATCGTCCTTGAAGACTTGCGAACAACTGGTTCAATTGGCTCCGCATCTTCTTGTGTGGTAGTGGGCACAGATGTGCTTGAATCTTCTTGTAAAGACTCTTGATTGTTGTTCTTCTTAGTAACATCGGGAAGCCCTTCTAATCTTATGAATTCAGATCTTTGTGGACTTGTATCTGAATCAGCCATCTCTGTTTCTCCACTTGATCTGTCTTTGTACATAACTTTCTCATTGAAGATCACGTTCCTGCTTCTGATAATCTTTCTATTCTGATCATCCCAGAACCGAAATCCAAATTCTTCATTTCCATAGCCAATGAAGAAACATTTCTTGGATTTGGCTTCTAACTTGTTACGAGCATCAGAATCTATATGAACATAGGAAACACACCCAAAGACCTTCAAATGAGAGAGTCGTACCTCTTTTCCTCTCCATACTTCCTCGGGCAGTCTGAATTCCAAAGGAACTGATGGTCCACGATTGATCAAGTAAACTACGGTATGAACTGCGTCAGCCCAGAATGTTTGAGGTAACCCTGAATGCAACCTCATGCTTCTAGCTCGTTCATTGATGGTCTTGTTCATCCGTTCAGCAACGCCATTCTGTTGCGGTGTGCCTGGAATGGTCTTTTCCATTCTGATACCATTGACAACACAATACTCCTTGAAACCTCCATCAATGTATTCTCCTCCATTATCAGATCTCAAGCATTTCAACTTTAGACCTGATTCAGTCTCAACCATAGCCTTCCATTTCTTGAATGTTTCAAACACATCAGATTTATTTTTCAGAAAGTAGACCCATACCTTCCTGCTGAAGTCATCAATGAAAGTCACATAATACCGAGAACCTCCAAGAGATGCTACTGGAGACGGTCCCCATAAATTTGTGTGTACCAGTTCTAGCTTTCTTGGTCTTAAGGTTCTGCCAACCTTCAAGAAACTGACCTTCTGTTTTCCAAGAACACAGCCTTCACAAATGTCTAGATCGACATTTTTTAACTCTGGCACCTTTCCCTTTGACTGAAGTATCTTCATCCCCTTTTGACTCATATGGCCAAGTCTACAATGCCATAGTTGTGCTTGATTTTCTGCTTCAGTTGAGGCAATGATGTCTGCAAATCTTGTGGTCATATACAGGGTGCCGGTTTTCTTTCCACGAGCTAAAACCATTGCTCCCTTTGATACTTTCCACATTCCTCCAGCAAAAAGTATTGAATGACCACTATCGTCAAGTTGTCCGACAGAGATCAACTTCTTCTTTAATTCAGGAACATGCCTTACATTCTGCAAGGTCCATATAGATCCATTCATTGTCTTGATTTGCACATCTCCTATACCCACAATATTCAGTGGTGTTCCATCGGCCAGATAGACTACACCGTGATCTCCTCCAACATAATTTTGCAGCATTTCATTGTGTGGCGTACAGTGGAATGAAGCACCAGAATCAAGAATCCACTCATCAATTTGACTATGTACAGCAAGAATTAAAGCATCTTGTACCTCATCTGTGGTAGCGTTTGCAGAGTCAGCTTCAGGTTTCTTCGGTTTTGTGCAATTCCTCATGAAATGACCAGGTTTGCCACAATTCCAACATTCAACCTGCTTTCTGGATCCAAACTTGCTTTTACTTCTGTATCTTGATTTTGATCTGCCTCTGGATGAGCCTCTATCTTGTCTCCTCCCTCGAGTGTTGATGTTGAGAGCTGATCCTGAGCTTGAACTTTCACCCGAGTCTTTCCTTCGCACTTCTTCAGCCAAAATCAAGTCTCGAATGTCATCATACTTCAGTTTGGATTTTCCAGCTGAATTGCTCACGGCTGTCCTCATGCCTTCCCAACTGCTTGGAAGTGAAGCTAGCAAGATGAGTGCACGAATCTCATCATCAAACTCAATCTCAACAGATGACAATTGATTTGTGATGGTATTAAAGTTGTTGAGGTGTTGTGTCACAGAAGTGTTTTCAACCATCTTCAAGTTGAACAACTTTTTCATCAGGTGCACTTTATTATTTGCTGATGACTTCTCATACATCCCAGACAAGGCTTCCATCAATCTTGCAGTGGATCTTTCTTTAGTAACATTGTGAGCAACTCTTCTTGATAGGGATAGCCGGACAATGCCCAGAACTTGTCTATCAAGAAGTAGCCAATCTTCTTCTTGCATATTTTTTGGTTTGCTCCCCAACAAGGGAAGATGAAGTTTCTTCCCATATAGATAATCTTCAATTTGCATTTTCCAGTATCCAAAATCTGTTCCGTCAAATTTTTCAATTCCAGCAGCCTTTATTTCATCTGCCATTTTTAATATTTCTCCGATTCGAATTTGCCAAATCTGACCTTACAGATGTGTCCGGAACGGCCAAAAATGTTGGAAATGACACTGAGATCACCCCAATCGGACTTCGGATGGCTCAGATTTTAGCAATCAAAGTTTTTGGTCAACGGACGCTGCAGATGCAGCCGCGTGTCAGCCAGAGTACCGCCTGCGTCGCACCGGATCAAACCTCAGCAGCGGTGCAGAATAAGCCACGTGTCAGCAGATTAGGGCCTGAGTCGCACTGGATCAAAACTCATAAGCGGTCCAGATTAAGCCACGTGTCAGCCGATTAGTTTCTGCGTCGCACCGGATCAAAACCCCTCAACGGTGATGATGTAGCCACGTGTCAGACGATTAGCGTCTGCGGTGCACTGGATCAAAACCCAGATGGATGACGTGGCAAGGTGACGTGGACGTTGACCGTGCGACTTGCCGACGTGGCTGGTCAGACCCGACCCGTTTTGCAGAAGCCGGGCGAAGAAGGAGCGTGATGCGCGCGTGGCAGTGCTAGCATAGGCGCGCGTAGGCGCGTGCGGGCATGCAGGACGTCGGTTCTTCGCCGGGTTTTCACCAGTGGATTCTTCCGGTTGTCCTCTACACGATGGTATGTTCAAAAACACGTTTTGAGAACTTTGATTTTGAGTTTGGATCAAACACCCTCTTTTTCAAGAACAAGCTCTGATACCAGTTGTTGGGTATTTCCAGAACTCAAACACACACAAATTTACGTGGTTTGGCAACTTGCCTACTCCACGGAGCTACTGGTTTGTATTAATGAAGCTTACAAACAATACAAACAACAAAACAAGGAGGAGGAGAAAATCTTCTCTACTCAACTCAACTCTCCCTAGCTCTCTCTCTGTGTTTCTCTTTGTATTTTGTGTGTTACAACAAGCTCTCATTAGCATCCTCTATTTATAGCAGAGGTAGGAGACAATTCTCTCCAACTTTGGTCAAATATGGCAACCACCTTCATTGCCACCTACCAGCCACTGCCCACCATCCTTGCCGCCATCTTTGACGCCGCCAACCACCATTGTTGATGCCGTCATGCAGCCAGCTTGTGTCCATACATAACACATAAATGGTGTTTTACAGTAACATTCATTCCAGATCTCAAGCAGCATTGCTAGGCCTATTTGAAAACCACATAAAGAATTGTAATAGAAATAGAACATCAAAATTACAAGGAAAACATGTTGATGAGGCAAATACACAAGTCGTAGAGCCATTAGTTTGAAGAGAAAGGAGAACGAAAATCCACACATTAAACAACATATTCACACATGAGTAATATTATGCCCTTGTTTTTGAAGGTCCAGACACTTGAAAAGAAACACAAATGGGCAAGCAAACATATGCCCTTATTTCTTGAGGTTCGCACAATAAATGACTAAGGACGCAACATGGCATGCTTGGGTAAACAACACGCATAGATAGAGAAATCAATATCCTTCTTTTAGAAATTCTATAAAATTACAATACAAATCCAAAGCCAAATTGTATGCCATTGCCAATGAAACAGTTGAAATCACTTCCACAAATTTAAAAACATTCGCAGCACCAACCAACCAACCTGATGCAAACATGAAGAACAATTATTAGCCATATTACCTGTATGCGTGGATATTGGATGTGTTGATTTAATTTAACCATTTAAAGATAAATAATTGTAGCTATTTTACCTGTAAGAATGAATTGTTAGCATGTTTTTCAAATTCCAATGTCAAACTTATCATCTAACTTAATTATCACGACCACCTCCATCCTCGTCCTCGTCCTCTTCCTCTTCCTCTTCCTCTTCCCGCCACCCATTATTTCGGGTCCACATTCTACAAGTGGTGGTTGGCACGGAGCAACCAGTGCTTGAATCCTCGACTACTTGAGATACCTGCAAAACCAATTCAAGCAAGTCATATGCATTCTAACTTATAAGTTTTATTATTGAGTGAAACAAGAAACAAAAACACTAAAAGAAAGGCAAGAAATCAGGTTCAATAAGCAGCACCTCTGATTGAGCCCGCATTGAACCATTTGATGTAGTACTAAATTTTGCGGTCAATTTTGGACATTGACGCACCTTCAACGTCTCCAAATGAGGGAATAAGAAATCATAACATCCAAGACTAAAGTAGACAATACTCGGTAATTGTTCTAGAGACAGCTCTTGCAGATCGGGGAGTACTATCTCCTTCTCAACATCAATAGGTGAAGCATGATCATACTGTCCAAATACTCCCAATATTTGAGAGGATTCTCCTACTTCAAGTTTTTGGAGCTTTTTGAGACTTGAAGCCATGGCTACTGGAAAGAGACTCTTCAACTTGTTACATCCTCTGATCTTAAGTTGACACAAATTAGGAAAGCATAAAGATTGAAGATCACTCCCTGATAATATTTGATCCTTTTCATCGTCATTATCTTTAGCAATTATTTGCTCCAATTCCACACAAGTTGATATCTCTAGAACTTCCAGTTGAACTAGACTAGTAATCATAATGCTTGTGAATACATGTTTTAGTCTTTTACAATTCCTCACCACCAATGAAGTCAAATGGCTTAGCACAATACATTTCCATATACACCTCATGTCAGGCACAGGTAGGGAGTACACATGTAATGTTTCCAAACTTGTTAACCCCTGCATCAAAAGAAAACAAGGGTACATATTTGTTAGATATAATTCCTATTAATTTTTGTGCACTTTGTAATTATTATGTAATTTTGGTAAATGGATGAACCAATTATACCCGATACCTAAATACTTAACAGCAAAAAGATATAAATAGACAGGGAAATTGGGCATGGGAATATGAAATCATAATTTTTCATATTTATGGTAATCTAAATATAAATTATTATTTTATACTAGTTAAATTAAAAGCAACCATGAAAAAATTATACTTATTAAGAAAAAATAGTTTTTTATATTTGATTTATGATAAAAAAAAACAAATTATAACATTAACCAAAAATTAATAAAATACAAAAGAAAATAATTTTAACTACAAAATGCTATATTGTTGATCATTTTAATTATTTTTTTCATACGAAAAGGTGAAAAAAATGTAAAGAAAAAATATGAAAAATATATAATAAATAATAAAAATTTTAAACTAAATATAGATTTTTTATTAACTTTTTCAACTGTTTTTTCACTCAAATTAGGAAACATAATGATGATTGAAAATATAAGTATTGACAATTAAATTATCAATTAAATTCAGTTTTAGAAATTTGGAGGAAGAAAGAAGAAATTATTACAGTTTATTAAAGTTGACAATTTAAATTAGAAACGAAAAAAGATTATGGAGAAATATAAAGGACGTACTTGGAGCTGTGCCAACAAATTACCCAATTCTTTGTGGCCATGAATGGTTAACACTTGCAAAGAAGGCAACTGGGCAGCAGAATTCTTTGGACCAAAAAAACTGCAATTTGAAAGAATCAATTTTCTTAGCTGAGGGAAGTTGATGACGCCATCTCTGGTGAGTGCATCTCCTTCTCCACTGTAAAATATTTGCTTTAAATTGTCAGCTAATTTAATCTTCATCTGTTCGAGGTTCAGAAGACTTGGAGACACGGAGACAGGGAAGACATGTTCCAGTTTATCACAGCCACTTATAGAAAGAATTTTTAATTTTGGGAAGCCAAGAGACTTTGGAATTATTTCCCTTTCACCATCTTGCTCTTTGATAAGACGCTTCAATTCATCGCATTGTTCTATCTGTAGTGTTTCCAGATGAATAAGACTTTGAGCGAGGGACGGTGTGAAAATAAATGTCAGTTTGTCAAGAAACAACAACTCTAGATGAATACCTCTTCCAATGATTCACATGAACTAATTTCCACACTTAATAGATTTTCCAAAGCATGCCGCCATTTTGCTTGAAACAGAGTGCGAATATCCCCACATGCAGTCACTTGTACATGTTCTAATCTTTGAAAGAAGTCCTTTTGCGAACCATGGCCATGGGTGGTCATCTGATCAGAGGACAAAACTATATTTTTTAAACCGTCAATGTCGCTAAAACCAATTTGAGACACAGTAGGAAACAACTGCTCAAATGTCTTTGCATTTAAGGATGTGGCGCTGATACCACTCAAATATAACCTTGTCGAGGTTGGGTATGTTTTATCGAGTGAATACCAATCCCCAAATAGTATATCATATTTGAGCAACCTGGGAAAAACAAAATCTCTGGGAATGCATTCAACCTCCGGTAACTTCAATGATAATACAGCTAAATGAGACAGCGATTCGAGTTCTGTTAGGCTCGCATTCATTCCTTCTGTGCTGTCACATCCAACAACATCCCATTCCTTGAAGCTCTCATCCCCGATCAACAGTTCTTCTAACTTCTTCAACCTTCCAATCAAATTCACTGGAATCCTTCTTAGCAATTCACAACCTGTCACATCCAACAACCTCAACTCCTTGAGCTCCCCCATTTCACTAGGTAATTCTTCAACGGAAGAGAAACTTATAAAACCAAGAATCTTAAGTCTTTGCAGCTTTCTCAACCAAATGAGGCCCTTGCATTTACACCTTTCCAACAACAACGATTGAAGGTTCGTTGAGAATTCAAGTGATTGCAGTGACAAACACCCTCCATCAAGAAACAAAACTTCAATTGCTTTCATCCCTTCAAAAAACCTCTCTGGAACATTCAAACCACCATCCAGTCCTAACAATAGGACTTTGAGCTGTGGACAGACCAATCCTTCAGGAAGTTCTGTGAGTTTATTGCCCATTAACGAAACTACTGTACAACCTTCAAAGCTTTTATTGCTCATTGGCCACTCCTTCAACCCAAAGCCAGCCTTTACCATGAATCCGTATTTTTCTAACGATGCTATCTGAATAGCAACATCACGAACCAAGTCATGCATTTTCACATATTCTTCACTTTTAGTTCCTAACAGCATACAACAAGCTTTGAGGTTTTTGATTGCCACATAAACTCGTCCCCTTGCATCTTCAATGGACTCCACATCTTGATGTAACCCATAGCCAACTGCATATCTCGTCAAGTACTCAATTGGAATGTTGTAATCTTCTGGAAATAAACAGCATAGCAAGAAACATAACTTGGTTTTCTCGTGCTTCAAATAATCATAACTCAACTTAAGACATGCATATGCATTTTTTTGTTCATCAATTTGTTCCATGTGCAAACATTGAGAGTTTTTGAGCTCTTTAAACGCTACTTCCCACTCAACAGCAGATTTATCTCTTAGAGCCCTTCCCACTGTCACAAGTGCTATAGGCAATCCTTTACATTCTCTCGCAACCTTCTTTGCCACTGTATTCAAGGTAGAGTCCTCATCATGTAAACCAGCATTGATTTTGAATAAAGCCCATGCTTCATTTTCAGATAAGAGACTTAACAACACTGTTGGCTGGCACTCCATATAAGAACATATATCCTTAAGACGTGTTGTCAGAAGAATTTTACAACCCCTGTGAGCATCACCAAATGGGATCCCTATCTCTTCCATGTTAATAACTTTCCAGACATCATCTAGGATTATAAGGATCTTCTTTCCCTGCAGTCTCTGCCATAATCGATCTGCTCTCCCTTTTTTACTTTTCTCGTCAAAACGCAGACCTAAACTATCTGCCATTTGATCCTGAATGTCTGTGACATTTGGATTCTGGGACACCGTGGCTATCAAAACTTCATCAAAAAGATGCAACTCTTTTGCTCTCCTGCCTACTTCTTTCACTAGGGTGGTTTTACCCACCCCTCCCATGCCGTACAGTCCAATCATATCGATACTCTCATCTTTGAGAGCTTCCATAATTTGTTCAAAAGCTTTTTTTGACGATTCTGAGGGTGTGAATCCCTTTGATGGAAGAAATTCTATGTCTTGAAGAGGTGCTTTGTGGGACACTGTTGGAAACTTTTTGCTATTTTCTTCAAGGTTTCTCAAAGTCTCCGTCTTCTTTGCAAGTGCCTTGCTTAACTTGAATTGTCGTATCCAATTTGGACACCAAGTAAAGCATTTGCCATGTTTTCCTGTTTCATTTTCCAATGGATTCACACCTTTAATTTCGTTGTTTGCATCCTCCAGCCATTTGTTGACATCTTTCTCAATTTCTTCAGCATTTCTTTCAGCAACTTCGACAGCCTTTTGCAAACGATCTAGTGTCAAAGCCAGGTTCTTCTTTTGTTCATTGAATTCTTGAACAAAATTGTTGAAACAGAACATGTAACGAAATTGCCTTATTGTTGGTTCCACCAAGAGTTCTGCTATCTTAGATACAATGGATTCACCAACACTTTCGATAGCCATTTTCCACCAGTCTGAAAACCAGAGAAATAAGGATACCGACTATGAGAGTGAGACATTACAAGTAAAATAGGAATTTTATTACCTTAATTTTGGAAAATATGTGCGAAAAGCAATAAAATAGCGGGAGGAACAAAAGGAGAAGGCCTTTAGTATGGAATCCAGCTTCAAAAGCAACAAGTCAAGGTATAAATATACCAATGAGCAACCCTCATCTATAATATCTTTAAATTAATTTGTTATTAATTTTAAATTGTCATAATGTTGTTAATAAATTATAGAATATTAATATGGTTGTATTGTCAATCAAAAAACTCCTCTCGCTCACAAAATATAGATTAGAATATTAATATTAATATTAATTTTAATGTAATATTAATATTTCATCAAAAGTTAAGATATAGAATATTAATATATCTTAGTTCTATTTCACTAGTTGTATATGCCACTAACTTTATTCATGCAATCAATATATTTAATATTTATTTGAGTTTGATTAATGAATCTAAAGTTGAGATAAAATTATTAGGAAAAAAGATGCTTAGAAAAGAAAATTATGAAGTTGTGATAATTATGATGTTTCTTATTATATCAAGACATTGTTTATAGTGCTCCTAGTTAATGCTTTATTAAGACTAGAAATTAATCAAAGTTATTGAGATTGACACATATTTTATTTTTTTTCTTTATAAAATGAAGCAATCGTTCTATAAGGTTAAGGTATAAAGGATACCTAAAATTAATATGTAGGTATTTATTTAATGAAAAACACACTAAATTGAGTTGTAAGAGGACTGTAAAGAGAATTTATTCTTGAAAGGAGTGGTGAGAGAAAAATAGAATTTGAAGAAGTTCAAGAACCATAAACTAACATCCAATTAGAACCTGAGCTCAAATATAGTACTAGATACTTAGCTTAAAGATCAAGAAACACAATAATATCATAGATCTAATAAGAGATGTCATACACCAATGACATATGAATTTTTCATAGAAGCTAAAAATGATGAGTTGCTCATACTTAATGAGCCTACCAATTACATGAAAGCCAATATCTAATATTGATTCCATGAAATGACTCAAAGATATAAAATTCTAAATGGATTAAAAATAATTTGGTTAATTAACCTAAAGGAGTAAAATTCATTGGATGTATATAGATCTTTAAGAAATAGATTAGTATTAATGGCAATGTATAGATGTATAAAGCCAGACTAGTTACCAATGGTTACAAGAAAAGACAAGAATTGGCTTTGATGAAACCTTCTAGCTGGTAGCTATGTAAAAACCTTTTTGTTATAGCTACATGCTAATATTAAGAATTCTAGCAAATAGATGTCAAAAATGCATTCTTGTATAGGAATATTCATAAAGATACGTATATTACACTACCTAAAGGTTTCGAATCTAAATAATTTCCCAAAAATGTATGCCAGCTGTAAAACTTCATTTATAGACTTAAACAAGATTTATTGGCACTAATAATATACTTGGTTGAGAATAAATTTAAATATGTTTCATATGAATATAACATCAATAAGCATGAAGAATTTCATGAAAATTCAATCAAAAAGTCAAAGAAGGAAGCAAAGTGAAGACTTAGTTTAAGTATTTATTTTAGTTCTTAATTTGTAAATCTTTATATCTTACTTGATGGTATAATTAAAATAAACTCACACACATCACTCTGCATACATTAAAGGATTGATATATCATATGATCTAAGATAGATGGTTCTAAGAATTCACCTAGATTAAAATTGTTGAATATGAAAATCTACATGAGTTGGACGACCGTTTGTTCATCAGTGATAAACAATTGGAAATTCTACATTAACCAGACGACTGCTTGTTCATTAGTGATGAACACTTAGAAATTCTACAAGAATCAGTTGATTGATTGGCTTGACTAGTCTGACCTGGTCAACCGTTTTACTCATTAGTGGGCTACCAATAACTAGTTTTTCTTATAAACATTTATATAGCTTGTCTAATTGTAAAATTAGCAATGAATTCCAAACATATATGATAAAAAATCTACTCCAAGATAAAATAACAATAAAATTATCAATCTTTGATCATACTATAACTAGTGCTTTTAAACTATCATATTATAACACAAAGAGTATATATTTTCATTCTCGCTACACTTAAATACTTTTAAATCCTATAAGTGCTACTTAGTGAGTGATAAAGATATTAGAACTTCATTTGTATGATCCACTCTATTGAAAGAGTTTGTTGTAAAAAAAAATCATACTTGTAAAACCATGAGAGTTAAGTAAAAACTCTTGGTATTAGTAAGGGAATATCATCAAAGTAAAATCTTGAAGAGGATATATCTTCAAGTGAGAAAAATCTTGAAGAAGGATTTCAAGTGGTGTAAAAGGCTTGGTGTGGATTCATCAGGTGGCTATTGTACACCTGAACTTAGACTAATAAAAATATATAATATTCAAGTACGGTTTGATATTTGAGGTGTGAATATAGCAAATTTTGCAGATTCTCTCTCTTAACTCTTTACTTTAAGTACTTTAATTATATTGTTGGTTATTATGTTTACTTGAAATAATTTGCATTATTTGATATTATTAGATGTCTTAAGCTTGGAACAACAATTGGTATCAGAGTTTAGTTCTCATATATAAGTTTACTTAGACTTTGAGTAGAAAAGCAACCACTAGTTATAATCTTCAAAATGAAGGATCATCCACATCTAGAGTATCTTTTATTAATGGTAATGATTATGCATATTGAAAATGTAAGGCCCAAAATTTTGGCCCAAGCTCAATTCAGCTCAAACCCAACCTAAGTTAACCTAGGAAAGGTTGTAAGAGAATTATTTTTCTCTTTTTTTTTTCTTGTGGTTGTT
This sequence comes from Populus tremula, assembly GCA_964019445.1. Lineage (NCBI taxonomy): Eukaryota > Viridiplantae > Streptophyta > Magnoliopsida > Malpighiales > Salicaceae > Populus > Populus tremula. Next base: position 46,322,531 of record CAXHTJ010000001.1, read on the forward strand.
GTGACCCTACCCTCATCAAACTAATGATTTATTTTGGAGATCTGCATAATTGAAGACTATCATATTAGGATTCTTGGAATCCTAATCAATCGATCAATGAGTTGGTTTAGACCAGCCGACTGGTTGGCCTATGATAGCAGTCAACCGGTTGGTAAATCTTGTCAACCAGTTGGCCTAACAGTAGGTTTTTATCGAGTTTGTTGGGTTCGATCAGTTTAGGTTATGCACGGATTTGATCGGGTGAAACAGTTCAATGCTATATTTATGTTTTGGTCTTTAAGCTTAGAGTTTTTAATCTTTTATGATACTTTGTGTTGTTACTCATTTTTTAGCCCTACAAGTTGGAGATGATGTGTATCCCTCTTGAAGCGAATGCAGGAGTTTAGCTCATAGTTGCTGGAAGATTAACAAAAACGGAGAATAAAGAAATGTTTTTCTAACCCTATTTCAACTGTTTTCTGCTCTCTTTATCCTCCCCCTTTGCTGCCAAAATCTTTAGGATTCTTAAACTAATTAGGAGTCTTCATAATGATTAATTCATTCCTTCTTTCTCCTTGTGATAATAAGTCGAGAACACTTGAAATACCAAGGGAAAAGTGAGCTTTTAAGCATATTGAATCTCCTTAGATTTCTATTTTAGCTGTCTCCTAATCCACGAGTTGCCAAAGACTCATGAGATTACCATTTAATAACAAGAACAAGAGGAAAAGTTAAAAAAAAAGTTTATCATTTAAAATCATTCACCATATTAAGGGTAATGATGATGATGATAATCAAGAAAGCATTGAAGAGAATATTGCCTTAATTACAAGGCAATTCTGAGCTTTCTAAGGAAGAAACAAGGAGATAAAAGATTATCAAATTTAAAAAAAGATGGGGAATAAGGAAAAGTCTAGCAAAGAACTTCTAAGGTGTTTTAAATGCAACAAGACAGGACACATCAAAGTAGATTATCCACTTCTTCAATACAAGATGAGAAATCATCATTATAATACGGCAATGACAACTACTGGGAGTGACAATTCTGACTCAAGTTTTAATGATGAAGAAAAGCATGTGGCAAACATGTGCTTCATGGCTATCGAAAATGAAAATGAGGTACAATCTTTGGATTATGAATCTGACCCTAATTATAATGAGTTGCATGATGCTCTTAAATCTTTATATATGATGTATTTAAAAAATTAGGTTTAAAATATAGTTTATTGAAAAAGAAATATGCATGCTTATTTATAGAAAAATAAACTTGTATTGTTATTGATGAAAATAAAAAGGTTAATCAACTTGAAAAAAAAAATAAATCCTTTGTTGTAACCCAATTTTGGATTTACCAAGATTTTCTTGAATGTTATTTTATTTCTATTATTATTTATAAAAATCCAAAAAAAGTAAGAAAAAGTTTAAAATTCAAAAATATGTTTTTCTCGAGTCAACCGCATCTTTCCATCAAAACCAAGTCCACCATGTCAAACCATGTCGACCAGGGTAAAAAATGAGTTTCGGGCTGTTTCGGGTCAAAACCGTCATTTCCGACCAATACCGAGTTCACCGGGTCAATACATGTCAAACCATGTCAACCAGGGTAAAAAATGAGTTTCGAGCTGTTTCGGGTCAAAACCGTCATTTCCGACCAAAACCGAGTTCACCGGGTCAATACGGGTCAAACCATATCGACCAGGGTAAAAAATGAGTTTTGGGCTGTTACAGGTCAAAAAACCGTTATTTTCGATCAAAACCCGGTTCACCGGGTTGATACCCATCAAATGTTTTTTTTGGTATTCCATTTCTTTTTTTTGCGGTTGAAACGGGCTTTTTCTAATACTGATTTGAGTTTTTAATTTTACCTATATAAATATTTATTATTTTATATAACAAAACAAATTAATAATGCAAATTTTTTGTCAAAGGGGCAGTTGTGCCGACTGATTTTTTTCTTGCAATTAGGTAATGATAAGATTTTATGCCCCCTGCTCATTGGCAATAAATAGCCACGAGAGCAAAGGGACAGGGAGGAGAAAAACAGAAAAGAAGAGAAAGAATTGTTACTGTGCATATTTTTTAGTTTTTCTTCGCAAGAGTAGGATATTATTTTTTTAAAAAAAAACAATTTGAAAAATACCAAACCCAGACAATTGAAATAATCCAAGATTTAATCCGGTTGCGCCACATCATCCGGTGCACCGAGCTTTCGGTGCATCGCGTCACACTAGATCCAAACCCAGACAATCCGGGCCGTCCGATCAATCTCCAAATCTAACCAATCACAGCCATCCGATCGTTTCATCCAAGATCCACGGTTAAAATCCTCCCGCTTCACCGGAGTACCATGCACACGTTTATACCGTAGCAAATCTCAGAGCCTCTCTCTCCTCTCGCCGGCGACTCTCTCTCTCTCCTCCGATCTCCATTTTCCGGCCGTATCAAGCCTTCGCACCACCATAGAAAGGTATCTACCCTGGTGTAAAGCAAAACCCCGGCGGTTTTCATCGTTTTCACCGCCTCATATGGCCGGAAAAAGGCCGCGATCTTCGTCGGCCACCGAAGCTTCAAGTCGTCGATTCTCCCTCGTCAGCCATCAACGGACGTCGAGACCACCACCAACAGAATCCTCGACCTCAGATCTACCAGAATCGACCATCGGTTGGCCAGAAATCTCGCCTGAAAATCGCACCACCACCAACAGTAGCCGCGCGTGAGCCACACGCGCCGCCAGTGGCATTTTCATAATTTTCGAGAAAATCCGAGGGTATTTCAGTCTTTTACCTATACTGTAGCACTCAAGTAATTTTTTTTTAGATTTCTAACATTTTTGTTATTTTGTATATAAATTTTCTTGCATGTTGTAAAATAAAAAATAAAACAAAACAAAAAAGAATAACACGGGTCCAACACCCATCCTAGTATGTTATCGTTCGTGGGTCCAAAGCCTAATTTTCAAATATAGTTATACCCATATCTCAACGATATCAAAATATTTGTTTTTATAAACAAATATTGTTTGTCGACACGTCTCTTTTTATAGAAAATGACCGATGTCAAAAAAAAAAAAGTTTAAATACCAAACAAATATGGATTATGTCCATAATTTTGTTTTTTTGGTAACTCAGACGTAAATCTCCTTTTTAGGGTTAAACGTCGTTATTTTAGACGAGTCTCCTATTTTTAGGGACTGATGTCATTTTTAACGTGTCTCCTATTTTTAGGGACCGAATTAACTATTATAAAATAAAAAACAAAATTGCAAATAAGCTCAAAATATAATAGCATTTGAATCAAATATAAAAACACACAAGTAAGGTAACCTTTCTTTGAAAGGATGTTTTAAGGGTGGTGTCTACCTTCCCTTAATCATAATAACCCAGTACCCGAATCTCTGGAACCAGTGTCTAATTTGGGATTTCTAGTTCCCTCATTACTAGATGGCGACTCCAATAAAATTTTCATTTCCCCCAACCCAATAAAAAAATCTTTTTTGTTAAAAAACAAAAAAAAAAGGAGCCGTCGCCCGACGTCGTGTATCGACATCCTTAAAAGAAAAGGTTGAAAAGTTGAATACAACATTAGCTAAATTCAAACAAGGCTCCAAGATTTTAGAACATATGCTTTCATGTCAAAGGTGTGTTTTTAACCAAAGAAAAAAAAAGGTTTAGGTAACCTAAAAGGAACCAAAAGTATTTGAAAAATCACTTTGTTAAAGCCAAACAATCTTATAACCCTAACCATAAATACAATTATTGTAAAGTTAGAGGTCATATTATGTATGCATGTTCCATTGAGAAGGACAAAGCTTAATATAACTTAGGTTCTAAAAGGAACCACCACAAACAATAAAAGAATGGAAAAAAACCAACCAAGCTCAAGTAATAATCAAGAAATGGTAAGTAACTCCTTCATACCACTAAAAGAGCTAAGGTATGTAAGCTCCCATCCTCCTGGATTAATTATCGGTAATCTATTTAAAGGAACTAGAATAAGAGCTTCTCTTAGAAACATTAGTGGGCATTTTGCATTTGTTTCTCAAATAGAACCCAAGTCCTTTCTAGAAACTGAAAAGGATGAAAAATGGAGTTTGTCCATACAAGATGAGTTAAAGTAATTTTTTAAAAAATGATATTTAGGAACTAGCCCCTAAACCTAACAATCAATCCACAATAAAAACAAAATGGGTTTCTAGAAATAAAGTTGATGAATATGGGACAATAATTAGAAACAAAGCTAGATTAGTTGTCACATGTTATAATCAATAAAAAGGTATTGATTATAGAGAAACATTTACAATGGTAGCTAGACTATAATCAATAAAGATGCTTTTAGTCTATGCTTATCATGCTGACTTTACACCTTTTCAAATGGATGTTAAAAATACATTTTTTAAAATGGTTTTATTATGGAAGAAGTGTATGTTAAGCAACCACAAGGTTTTGAAAACTTTCATTTTCTCAATTATATTTTCAAACTCAAAAGGACCTTGTATAGTTTAAAAGAAGCACCAAGAGCATGGTATGATAGATTAAAATCCTTTCTTATTGATAATGGTTTTAACATTGACAAAATTATCTCTTTGTAAGAATTTTACAAAATGCATACAAGATGAATTTGAAATGAGGAAGGTGGAAAACTTGAACTTCTTCCTTGTATTGCAAATCAAATACACAAGGGATGATATCTTCACCAACCAAAGCAAGTACATCAAAGATCTTCTACAAAGATTTAGGATGGAACAAGTTAAAGTTGTCAATAACTCATGGGAACATCAATTAAGCTTAATACGAACAAAAATGGTAAGAATGTAAACATCACTAAATATTAAGGTATGATCGAATCTCTTTTATACTTAACTGCAAGTATACCTAATATCATGTTTTGTGTATGTTTATGTGCATGTTTTCAAGCTTGCCTAAAAAATCACATGTAAGTGTTGTAAAACGTATTTTTTTCTTTTTGCATGGTAATGTAGATTTAGAGTTATGGAATCTAAAAGGAAGTGAGTAAAACTTGATTAGATATTCAAATACATACTTTGCCAGATGCAATGTTGATAGAAAAAAAATACTAGCAGAACATATCATTTTTTAGGATTCTTACTAGTATCTTGGGCTATTAAAAAGCAAAACTTAGTAGCCCTATCAATCACTAAAGTAGAATATATAGTTGCAGGTAGGTGTCGTGTAAAACGTTTATGGATGAAATAAATCCTAGAAGACTATTAACTTAATTTTGATCATATACTCATTAACTGTGATAACACTAGTTCTATAAGTCTTTATAAAAACTCAATCCAACACTCACGTAGAAAACATATATAAGTAAGGCTTCACTTCCTAAGGAATTACATTGTAAAAAGAGATATTGTACTTAAGCCTATAAGCACAAAACACCAATTAGTAGATTTCACGAAGCCACTAAGTAAAGATCAATTTTGCAAAATACAAGGAATTTGAGTCTAAAGGTTGGACAAATTGGTATATCATTACTCATAAAATATATTTGGATGATAAAATTTTAAAAATATAGATTTTTGTGTGAACCATTCGATCGACTCATATAACTAGATTAATTGGCAGATCGGTTGAGTCAGATGATTGATAACAAGGCTACTATTCATATTTTCAATTTTTAGCCCCTCGGTTTCTTTGTCTTTTGGATATAATTTTTATATGGAAAGGATTTATTTTTAGTGCAAAGAAAGGATCTGAAGAGAATTTTAGGAAATTTTCAACTTGGGATTAATTGGCCGACCAGATGAGCTTAACACAAAACAATTAGTTGGTTGATTGCTTGGCAGTATATATATTTGTTATTTCTCAAACAAAATTAGAAAATAAAACAAACCCTAAACCCGACTCTCTCTCAAAAACTCACCAAAATACATCCGCTTGATCATATTTTTAGCTTATTTCTTGAAGATTCAAGTATAATAGCAAGCAAGAAAAGCACAAAAAATGTGGAATCAAAAAGCAAAAGGGCTAATGATTGAACCTCATACCAAGGTGATGATATTCAAAGATTTCAAAGTTCTTCTACAAATAGGTCTATTGCTATAAAAAGAGGCCTGGGAAATGATCTCAATGCTTTTGATATAGACATTATGTTTTAGGAAATGGTTGGAGCATAATATATTATTTGAAGAAAGTTAGTTATCCTAAGGTAATAATAAATTTTTTTTGTTAATATGAGGATAACAATGGAACCAAGGATTATAAAGTCAAGATTTGATGTTAAGAACTAGATTGCTACATAGGATTATAGCACACAATATATTTCCAAAGAAAGAGCAATTTGATGAGGTAACTTTAATGGATATGTGCTTAATCGATTGCATAATTAGGAAATGGCTAATAAATCTTCTTTATATTATGATTAGGAATACGATCATGGCATATGATCAAAAGCAAAAGTCTATTTCATATGGTCAAGCATTAATTTCTATTTTTTAGCATTTTAGGATTATTTTGATGGGTATAGATAGGAATCCATATTTAAAGCTCATGGAAATAGATAATAAGACCCTAACCAAGATGAAATGTCTTAAAAAAAGGATGGTATTTGGGTTCCTAAGCACCAACTAGGAGTACATGCTGAAGAAGAGCAAGATGATGAGGAGGAAGAGCACGAGACTAGTAGTGATGACATAACTGAAGCTATGTTTAGGTCACCACCACTTGCTTCCTCTCATGAAGAGGCTACATCTAGTACATGGAATTCAAGTACGAAGAGTCACCTAATACATTGCAAAAGATAGGGGGAGACATATTTTTATATCTAAGTTATATATTTATTTTCATAATAAACAAATAGGAGAGTGTTTACCTCAAATGAAAGAATATTAATTATATTGATATACTAGTTATTGAAAGGTTAACTCAAACTATAAATAAAGTTTTTAATATGTTAAAAATCATGATAGGTTGTAATGCATTGTACATAACCTTCAAATATATATTAATCAATTATTAGATTGATGATAAATTAAGTTATTTAATATATCTAATCATATTTTAATTAGGATTATAGTTTATAATTCGGTTAATATATTAGGAACAACAAGAAATTAAAATCAAGTTTTACTTGACTATAAATAAGTTTTTAAAAATTGAGGGACTAATGTAATTTATATAAAGGATTACAATTGCAGACCTAGAAAAATCAAATAGACTTAATCGAATATATTTATAGTAGTTGTGCCGAAATAAAACATGTGATATTTTTTAGGGAGCAAAGTGATATTTTATTATAGTTAGAGTTATGTTTTCCCTATGAATACAATGATGTTACTCATAACTCTAATAAAGATAATTTATTAAAGAGTTAGAAGAAAGCTAGCCCTCAAGATTTAACAATCCTTCAATCCTAAAATTTTAAAAGATTTTTAATTTTGCAATTCATGTGGATTATAATTAAAGATTAGATAATTTAATAACTAGTGATTTGTGACAATCTAGCTAGAAAGAATCTATCAAATCCTAAAAGAAAGAATTATTCTTCAACTAATCTTCACTCAAAATCTAAATGATCTTTAACTGTGTAATGAGATGTATGGGACTTTGAAAATATTCTGAAATTACCATTTTTATTGTGTTCACGTTTTATGAGAAACCTAGAAGTTCATCAATATGAACATATGGAAGGGTGTCGTTTTAAACAAAAGTATGGATAGATTTTGTAAATATTCATAAAAATTAGGTTGAAGCATAAGACCATAATACTTCTCAATTTAGTGAATCTCTCAAAGAATGTAGTTTTATATGTATATCTCTATCGGTTAAACATTAACCAACCGTGGTTTAAAACTTGGGCTATCACTAATTTAGTTCAAGTATTGAAAACGTAACGTAATTGAAAGTTTAAATTGAAAGATGTCTTTAAAGTCAAAATATATATGAATCTCTTAAAATAGAAATGTAGCTTAACATATATATTTTTCCATTTGAACATGAATGATGAATCACTACAATCCTATAAATACATACAAGAGAAAATTAAAACATTATAGTCTAGATGAATTTAAATTAGCATCACAAAGACTTGTGAGTTAAAGAGGTAATTTCTATGAAAAATGCAATTCCATGACATATAAAGTAAGGTAGTATGTGTAATATAAAGACATTAATAAACAAATAAAAGAAGAATATGTATAAGAATTTTGCATTAACTAGGGAATTTATAAGAATTTTATTTCTCATGGACTAACCATACAATTGAATAATTAACATATACTAAGGGTCTTGGCATTTCATTGTAGCAATTAATAAAAAAATATTTTGGTCTTTTTCAATTTAATCCTCAAGTGTTTTTAAGTTTAAACTCTCTTTTTTCAATTTCATCATCCAATGTTGGGTTTAATGAGTATTAAACTTCATGATTTGTTATAATTGTTTTTTTTTATAAAGTTATTCTAGTTTCATTACCCGGGTTTGATAGGTTAATCTAGGTTGACTTGAGTCATTTTTTTATTCTATTTTAGTTTATTTTTTTCTCAACGTTATCCTTCAACGTTAAGTTGATTGAGAATTGGGCATCATATTCATTTTGTTTTATGGAATTATCATGGTTTCATGACCTAAATCGCGAGTTTTACACGTTAGCCAAGTTGACTTGGGTTTTTTTTTTATCCTATTCTGAATTAAATTTTTTAAAACAATTCATCATTAAACATTAGGTTTATTAGGATTTTGACTTCATAATTTTGTTTTACTTTCTTTGTATTGATTTATCTTGGTCTTAAGACCTGGGTTTGACAGATTGATCAGAGTCAACCTATGATATTTTTTAATTGATTTTTTTTTAATTTATTCTTTCAACATTGGATTGATTAGGAATTGAGTTTGATAAAAAAAAAATTATTTGTTTTCTATTAGTTTATCACAGTCTTATGATTCTGGTTGCAAGTTCGCGTAGTTGCCTTAGGGTTTTTTTTTATCATTTTTTAATTGAATGTTTATTTTTTTCAATTCCATCCTTCAATATTGAATTGATTAAGAATTGGGCTTTATAATTTGTTTCACTTTGCTTTGTTTAAAGTTATCCCGGCCTTATGACTCGGGTTGACTCAAGTGGTTTTTTATATCTTTTTTTTAATTATTTTTTTTTTCAATTTCATCTTGCAATATTGAGTTGACTGGAAATTGGGCTTAATATTTTTTTCTTATTTATTTTCTATGGGGTTATGAAGGTCGTATAACTCAGGTCGAGGAGTTGAATATAATATATTTTCGTCTTAATATTTTTTTAAAAAATATCATCTTAATTTGTTTTAGTTAAACTATACTCTTACCAGTTGTTTGAGTTGTCTTTGAATTTGTGAAGTCTACTAAATTGCTATGCTTAACCCCTGTATAGTTTTTTTTTCCTGCTAGAAAACATGTTAGGTACACTTATATTTTTTTAAAAAAAAAAAATTTATTCGACTCGCAACGTAGCGGGAGAAATTATCTAGTGTTGGCTAAAAGGGGATATTTCTCGTAACATCGTACAAATCCTTGAAGATTAATTTATAGTATTTAGAGTTTAACAGGAACTATGAATATACAAATACGCTTAGCCTAGCAAATAATTGCATAATAGCTCTATCTATTGAAGATGATTTGATTAAAATGAATCTAATTTCCTCAATTATTAAGTAATGGGAAGGTCTGTTCTTACTATGAAGTTAATTCGTGGATTTTTGGGCTTTCCAATTGACAAAACCATGAGTGATATAATAATAATAATAATAATAATAATAATAAAGAAATGATGTGTCAAGATCAAATTATGGTGTTCAAAGCTAGCCATGCACTATTAAATCCAAACATTATAGTTAATTAGAATGTTCTTACAAGAGTACTATTATTTAGACTATTACCCTACTTTAATTCACCAAACACAGAGAAATTTTACTCTTGTAAATTTGTAGCTTTTACATCCGTGTCAAATTTATGGTAAAGTTTTAATTTAATT